>JAWQEG010004681.1:0-2500 GCA_033782935.1 Petrolisthes cinctipes | reverse complement strand
ATTAAAGGAATGAGAAATAAAGGATGAAGGTGAACAAGAAAGAAAAGAATGAAAAAGAATTGAAGGAGAAGTGAGGAGAGGAGAGAGAAAAGGAAGAAAGGTAGGGAGGGAGAGAAGGAATGAAGGAGATGTGAGGAGGGGAGGGAAAAAAAGGAAGGAAGGGAGAAAGGGAGAGAAAGAATGAAGAAAGAAAGGAAGGAAGGAGATGCGAGGAGGGGAGGAAAAAAAGGAAGGAATGGAGGGAGGGAGAGAAGGAAGGAAGGAATGTTAGGAGGGGAGGGGAAAAAAGGAAAGAAGGAAGAGATGGAGGGAGAGCAGGAAGGAAGAATATGCGAGGAGGGGAGTGAGAGAAGGCATGAAGGAAGGAAGGATATGGGAGGAGAGGAGGGAGAGAAGGAATGAATGAATGAAGAAGATGGGAGGGAGGGAGGAAAATAACAATGTGGTATGTAAAGAGTGATAAAAGAGTGTATGAAGAATGATGAAGAATGGAAGGAAGAGGCAAAAGAAAGAAAGGAAAGGGAATAATGAAGAGAGAGAGAGAGAGAGAGAGAGAGAGAGAGAGAGAGAAGAGAGAGAGAGAGAGAGAGAGAAGAGAGAGAGTATTAATGGATTAAAGAACAATACTGGGATGATAACGATAAAAAAAAACAATGAAGAATAGAAGGTGAAGGTGAAAGAAAGATAAGACTGAAAAATGAAACGAGGGGAGGAGGGAGGGAGAGGAGGTTGGGAGGGAGGATGGAGAGGGAGGGAAGGTTGGGATAGGAAAGAGAGATGGAGGGAGGGAGGGGAGGGAGGGAAGGGAAAGGAGGGAAGGTTGGGAGGGAGGGAGATAAGGGAAGGGAAAGGAGAGAGAGGGGAAGGGAAAGCAGGGGAGGTTGGGAAGGGAGAGAGGGGAGGGAAGGGAGAGGAGGGAATGGAGAGAGGGAGAGAAGGGAGAGGAGGGAATGGAGGGAGGAAGTCGAGGCATTGATCGGTTCAAACCTACACCACCTGCTCAGGTACATAAGGAAGGGAAGAAGAGAGATAGCACCGAGGAAGGAGGAAAAAACTGGAAAGAAAGGGAAGAGAAGGAGGAAGGGAAGATAAGGAGGAAGAACTGAAGAGAAAGGGAAACAAGGAGGAAGAGAGAACTGGAGAGAAAGGGAAAAGAAGGAGGAAGAACTGGAGGAAGGGAGGAAAGGAATGGAGGAAGGGAAGAGGAGGAGGAGGAATAACTGGAGACGAAGGGAAGAGAAGAAAATGAATGGAGGAATGGGAGAGAAGGAGGAAGAAATTTAGGAAGGGAAGAGAGATAACACCCAGGAAGGATGAAAACCTGGATAGAAAGGAATGGAGGAAGGGAAGATAAGGAGGAAAAACTGGAAAGGAAGGGAAGATAATGAGAAAAGGAATGGAGGAAGGGGAGAGAAGAAAGAGAGGAAGAACTGGAGAGGAAGGGAAGAGAAGGAGGAAGAACTGGAGAGGAAGGAAGAGAAGAACTGAAGGAAGGGGAGAGAAAAGGACGAAAGTTAGGAAGGGAAGAGAAGAAGGAAAGGAATGGAGGAAGGGAAGAGGAGAGGAGGAATAACTGGAAACGAAGGGAAAAGAAGAAGAAAAGGAATGGAGGAATGGGAGAGAAGGAGGAAGAAATTTAGGAAGGGTAGAGAAGGAGGAAAGGAAGAACAGAAGAGAAAGGATAGAGAAAGAAACATGATGGGAGAGAAAGTAGAGAGAACAATAAAAGAGGAAGAAAAAGAAGAAAGCACTGGATAAAGAAGTGAAGGAAGGGGAGAGAAGGAGGAAAGGAAGAAATGGAAGAGAAGGAGAAAGAAATGGAGGAAGAGGAGAGAAAGAGAAAAGAAAGAGAGATATAGCAACCGAGGAAGGAGAGAGAATGAGGAAGAAATTTAGGAAGGAGAGAGAAGGAGAAAAGGAAGAACTGGAGGAAGAGAAAAAGAGGAAATACAGAATGATCGGATAAGATAAAAGAAAGAAGTAGAAATGGTAGAGAAAGAGGGAGAAATGGAAGGGAAGAGAAGAATAAGGATAGACAAATAAACAGGGAGGAAAGACATAGAAATTAATGTAAACAGAGAAATATGAAAAGATGAAAGAGAAAATAAATGGATGGTTTTTGTTGTTTGGAGAGAGAGAGAGAGAGAGAGAGAGATGTAAAGGATGCATGAAGGGTAGAAAAATAAATGAAAATGTGAGAGAGAGAGAGAGAGAGAGAGAGAGAGAGAGAGAGAGAGAGAGAGAGAGAGAGAGAGAGTAGGATATGGAAGGGAGGAATGAGAGAAAATATACAAGGATTATTATTTAATTTTATGAACGAGAGAGAGAGAGAGAGATAGAGAGAGAGAGAGAGGGAGGAAATGGAAGATACGAAAGAGAGGAAATGGAGGAAGGAAAATGATTTAGATAGAGAAGAAACTAGAGAGAAGAAAGGATTATAATATTATAAAAGACTGGAGTTATTTTGAAATGGAAAAAAAAAATTATATTAGACAGATTT
>JAWQEG010004680.1:0-42500 GCA_033782935.1 Petrolisthes cinctipes | reverse complement strand
CCACCCCAATTCTTAACCTCCCCACGTACTGCTTCCTTCTCACCCCAGCTCCTCTGTCCTCTGCCCCACCCCGCCCCGTCGCTAGGACACAAACAGGCTGCCCCAGGACAAGTGTCTGCTGCTGTTGCTGGCTTTTTAATATGTGAAGTATGTCCGGAATCTTGGCCGAGGAGGAAATGGTGTAGGAGGAGGAGTAGGAGGAGGGGAGAAAGGGAGTAGGAGGGGGAGAGAAAGGGATGTGGAAGGAGAGAGAGGGAGTAGGAGGAGGGGAGAAAGGAGTGGTGGGATGTGGAAGGAGAGGGTGGGATAAAAGAAGAGTGAGTGACCGGAGAATTAATGAAAAGAAAGGTGGAAAGAGGAACGTATGGGTGGTAGAAGAGAGGGAGTGAGGGAGGAATGTGATGGAATCAGGAGAATGGAAACAAGAGTTCAAGGAAAACAAGAAAGACCTGAAAGATTTTGGGAGGACGGAAGAGGTAAAAAACTGAGAGACAACATCGATCCGAGTGATTGGAAAACAGTTGTCAGGGAGGGAAGGGCAAGGCGAGTGGGTGGCAGGAGTGAGGCTATAGAAAACTGGGGTAGGCTATACTGTATTAATAGACTAGTCAGATGATTGAAATTAATCTGGTAGAAACAATTGATAACTCATGACTTTAGAGAGAGCAATTCACTCACCTGAACCCCACTACCTCTTGTCTCATCCCAGCAGTAAGTACTCACTACTATATTATAGGCTATGTAAGGGCACCACTTCAAACCGATATATTTGCTCGTCTGGCTCTTCTCCAACCACTCCATTCGCTGGAGAGGTAAAGAAACTAAACTATGGTACTATAAGATGTCGTCATTTAGTGGGGCAGAAGAGAAGCAACCAACACCACGAATCTCCACTGTCTCATCTAGTGTGACACTCAATAATCTCGGGGCCTCACAAGAGACACTGACTACACAGTCGACAGTCCCGAAATTGAAGTATTAAAAAAAAAAAATAATAATTACTTTCTTAGACTTGTATAAATCTATAGACTCCCTGTTGTCCTTAGAGACAGGCTCAGGTAAAACAAAACAAGTAGAGAGAGAGAGAGATGCGAGACACCTCTTTCAGGATATGAATAGGCTACTGTTTTGAATCATTTTAATTTGTATCCGCCTTTGGAGATAAATAAAGCTTCATAGCGGTATGTACTGGTGACGTATTTGATTGAGGTGAGTTTTACTATTGCCTAACTCTAGAAAATACAAAGATAGAAAATAAAACACCTTACCAGATCTCAAGAAGTGTTGAAACCTTCCCCCCTCACCTGCCTGTCTGTCTGTATGTACGCCATCACTTAATCCACCTTCAAGTCTTTGTGAAGGAAAGTCTTGACATTTCTCCCTGTTCCCAAGAGTTGAGGAAGAAAAATTGTAGCAGGTTGGACAGAGAGGTATCATCGATGCACAAGAGGAAAGTTTGTAGCATCAGGGAAGGGAGGCAGACTGCGTGGAATCTCCTCTCAAATAGATTATCCTTTCGCCTACTCTCCCTTGCATGTATTCTGTGTTCGCGACTCACTGTGGTGTCAAAAAAAAAAAAAAAAAAAAAAAAAAAATTCCCTTAAGTAATAAAAAGTAATAATTAATTCATTTTATTATATATAGAATTTTCACATCCTTCTCCTTCAGGTGTGTGGGTGAAGATGTACTACAGTAGAAATGGACAACTGAACATATTCCTGGCCTTAAACAACTTTAATTTCAACCTGGATATTCCTCCACTAGTCCCCAAAACCACCATAACATTCTATCATAATAGTTTGTGTTGTTGTCACACCTTACCGTCTTTATTTTCTCCAATATAGGTAGGTCTTTATGGCTCTGCATATTAGGGGTTGCAAATCTTTTATCAATCTTGGTGTTTGGTTGTTTACCTGCAGATAACTTATGCATGTCAGGTATCCAAAGTAATTAATTTTGTTCATTTTCCTTCCCTGGTGCAATATACTAGAAAAAAAAAAAACTACCAAAGTTCGAAGTTTTGATACCTGTAACGTACTTTTTTCATCTTTGATTCAGAGATTGATTAATTACCATAAGTGCCACAGTAATTAGATTATAAAGTACCTTTGTCATAGTACGGTACCTCATGATGGATTCCATCATTCTGATTTCATCTTGCCAGAGAACAGCTATAAAATACAAAGCTTAAAAATTTTAATATATTTTTATTCATACTTATTTACTGTGTTTCCCACCATATACAGTTAAGTGTGCAGCAGCATATTTTATTCACTCATATTTTGCCTGAGAATTTTAAACAACAAATTTATTATGTTTTTTGTTGTTTTAATGCTTAATTTTCCCTCAAAGTTTTGGTAACAGCTTGTAAGGAACAGATATCTCATTATCCTGTTGATAAATAAAGAGAACGAGTGTCTAGGCAATAAATATTCAAGAGCAAATGTCACTAAATTAATTTATCAATAATTTACTGATCAAAATAAGTGTGGTATAGAATAAGCATGCACACGCACAATGAAAATGTCAAAAGGCATTAGTCATCATTGTAGGAAAACCTGTGCAAGAAGCATTGATTTTTGAAGTGAAAAGGTATTCTACCAAACTAGGCCACTCTATTCAGCCCACCATATTAACAGGATGTTATCTCTCCTCACAATGCTTGCATAGAATAAATAGAGACAATTGGAAACAGGCAAGAACACTATTGACATACCAACTTGGTGCCGCCTCTCTTCCTAAGTGTATGGTAAATTCATTAAAGTTGAACAATACCATATAATGGACAAATTAAAAATAGCAAGCTACAGTTACTTTTCCCTTCCCTCACTAACTGAAAGTATCAAAGAAAGGTGGTTCATATGTTTTAACATTCCATTACATACAAAGAGGATAAAGATAAAGTTTATGACAGTAATACAACTGCTCTTTATTAAAACAATTATTAACTATAAACTTAGTACATGTACTACATGTCATTTAAAATTACATCCATTAAGAAAAACATAAGAACAAGAACAGTTGCATCTACATTAATTTAAAAGCACACGTTAAGCATTAGAATACATTTTTACATTAGGGTAATTACAAATATTATTGGCTAAGGTGTCCAGAGCTCATGCTAGGATGCCCTATCAAATTATTATTGTTTGGGGCCGTGACACAGCTGGTCCCGGGCGCTCCCTGGCTAGAACATCAACAATTCTCTGCACTGGCAGCTGTCAGAGCGAGGCATCCCAGGGCCGCCAGGCTCTCTCCCTGCGTCAAGACACTCCTCCACATGAGCCTCACTCTCCCACACAACATTATCCTTTACTTTTCTCTTGTGCCTGCCAAAATTGCTAAATCTAAGCAAGAATCTTTTATAAGAAAATCATTGGCAGAATAAAGACTCACAGCTATAGCTTTCCCTGTACTACCGAATGGGAGAATTGTCGAGAGCCTGTTCTCCTGCCTCATTAAGCAGCGCACTCCGAGGGTGAACCTCCATATACTAAAGGATTGTTTTCTTAGTCCCTATACCTGTATATATATGTATATATAAAAAATGTATACAGTATAATGACTTCCCGTGCCAAACAGTGACAAATTTCAACTTAAAGGTACCCAAAATGTATGCCTAATGGTGATGATTAAACTCATGTGAAACATAACCTATGTCCATTTTTTGTCCCCTTCAGGTTGACATGTAACACAATAATTATCTGAGTGACATACAACTGCAGGTGCGCCTTGAGCAAAAGTGGATCCTACACCCGCATGCCAGATAAAATTTATCCCTCTCTGCTGTTGATTTGGGGCTCAGAGAGGGTACTTGTTTGTTTGTCCTACTGGTGAGTGAGAAAGATAATAAGAGGAGCAATGAGGTGACAGTAGGATGCTGTGGGAAGATATAGGGTTAGGTTGTTGTTGGGTGGTGGGCAGGGAAATGAGGTGCATCCATCCATTGTGGCTTCAAGTCAACAACGCAGTTAGTCCACAAAGGTGACAAGTTGAAAGTTCACTATTGAGGAGCTGCCTTCCAGAGACATTTAAGGGCCTTAGATGGTGTCGGTAATTAAGAAGCTATGGATTTCCCTCAACTGTGCTACATGACAAACCACTTATGAATATACTGTAGTCTGTTTCTTGGCAATGTGGGGGGGAACTGGTAGCCTCTATTTTGTTGACATAATTCTACTCTTCAAAGCACTGCAGAAACATGGGGCAAAAACAAAAACAGACTTAAGCTACAATAATTCCCATCCATTTCCCACATGTTAAACTTCCTGCCCCTTGGATGTCCATAGAAAGCAGCACCTCAACCTGACTAGCTGAAAGTACAACGGGTAAACATAGCTATGGCCCCACGAGTCTGACTGGCTACATGGCTGCAGATGCAAGTCAGAGCCATGATCAACATGTTCTGCCTGTAAGAATGCCAAGCAACATGCTGACCAGGGTAACTAAGAACCCCAAAGCAAAAAAGAATTCTTCCTTGGGCATGTATTATGTTGAATCTGGTGCATCAATTTATCACATAAAACACATTTCTCTCCCTCTTTAAGTATAATTACACATACTAACTGTAAAAAACAGACACATAGCAGTAAAATAATGCCAATGATTAATAAACCAAAAAAGGGTGTCAAATCCACAAACATACAACTCGTTCACTATTTATCATGACTGAGCTATCACATTTTTACAAAAAGAATTCAAGAAAAATTTACACTTCAGTTAAGATTTTACACTGGTTTCAATAAATTTCATGCGTCTTGCTTTGGGGGGGGATACCGGGAGATGGAAAAGGGAGAGCGGATGACAGGCAGGGAGCAAGGCCTTCAAGATGGGTATTAATAGAAGGGGAAGCAACTGGTGATGTTTGGTGGTGGTGGTTTCTTTGCTCATGAGGTCAAATCATTCTAAACCTTTACCCTGGTGTCCTATCGGGAGAACTTAAGATGAGATGTTGGGAAAACATTTCTGGTCGTATCTGTGTTTGTGGGAGATACAAGGATACAGAGTTGGAAGAGACTGAAGTGACTAAATGAAGGGGCATATACCAGAAGAATGAGAAAAATTAAAATGCTGTGTGCTGCGAGAGGAAGAAAAAAAATTGGGGAGAAATTATCAGTTCAAATTCATATCAGAACACTTCCTCTGCACTGTTGCTTATTTGTCTTTTGACACCAGATTGAGAAAAAATTGCAAAAATTGTGAGCCATTGTTCCACTATACTACCCAGCACAGTGGTGGACAGTGTGGAACAGACACCAACACCAAGAGCATTTTTTCCATAAAGTTACACTGGTGCCCTCTCGGTGATGAAGGTTCACCTCTTGTTTTCATTTGTTTTTTTAATTAATGTAACTGTTGCTATCACTAGTACTACAAGATGCAGTCTATATATATTTATGTATATAATTCATATATATTACTTCTGCACAAATTGTGTTTCATTCTATTGAGTCAAGCCACAAGGATTACAAATAAACTTGTTTTCTCCTTTGTTTTTTCTTGCAGCAATAACCCCAGTCACCCAGCACTGATTTATATAATTTTCTGACACAAACTCACTCAGCCAGTAGAAAGTCTGTCTGTCTGCCTTGGCATGGAGGGAGATTTCAAACATTAGTCTCCAGAGTTATATCATCCTTGACAAAACGCAAATGGTGAAATTTTTAAAAACACAATCATGAGTTGCTACAGTGATGAGTGTTATATATCTCTCTCATCACCACACTGGGAACAAAGAGGATATTGACAGAGATGAATACTGTAACACTCAGCCAATTCCAAGACCAAAAGCTGAGACAGACCTACACACCAGCACCCACGATACACAAAGCCTGAGTTGCAACCTGTGGAGAAAATTGCAGTTATTGGACACACAGTGGTGAAGAAAACAAGAAGCCAGCCAGGAGTGTAATGTCAGGCCTTGTTAACACACACGTGGGAGGTAGAGAGGGAAGGGGGAGCTGGGGGGTGAGATGCAATGGTCACTTTGCCTTGCTTAACTGTCGAGGAAGTGAGAGTACTGTGAATATAAACTCTCGTTATCTAGCTAAACACACCTTAACCCTCCGATGGCTGGAGAGTTGTGTACAGTCGTAAACATGAATATTTGATGAAATACCCTAACTACCAGATGAAAAAGTTTACTTGGCAAAACCTTGTGTCTGCCAGTGTGGGAATTTCATCCTATCTTAACCCTCTTCTCCAATGCCTGTCTGCTACAACACCAGGGATAGGACTAAACCACTGGTCTGCAACACTCCTCAGGATAGATACTCAGTAAAAAATAATATAGTGACAATATATGTTAAGACCTCAATATATACCATTCAAAACCAATACATCTGACAGAGGATTTGATTTAAAATCAATAATTTAAGCAAGCATCTTGTAAGACCTTTTAAAGTCCTGTTCCTACACATGTTACATGCTTAATCAAATAAAAAAAAAAAAAATACAAACTCAATGAATTAAAGTAATCTCATTTCTTGTCAAGAAAATTAAAAACGAATGCTGCTGACATACCTAAACCAAAACCCAAATTTATCACTGAGTGGGCATCAGTAACATTAAAATGTAATTTTCCATGTGTCATTCCCTTGACACATTACACATTCACTATGGACAAAAACTTTACACATGTACAGTTAGACACAGAAGTACATGGTACAGTGACTGGTACATTTTGTGGGGAAAAAAATACCATGACAATTGCATCTGCATACAATGTAGTACACTATTTCATAATGTAAGCAACCATTCATATTAAAAGAATGACATGAAGGAATGGGTAATACCATACAAGTTACTGAAGGCAGAGAATAAAAACTACTGAAGAAAGAATGGAAGAATAAGTAATGGATCCGGGGAATAGAAGAGTGAGGGATTGAAAAGGGTTTTGTTGATAGTGATGACAAAATATGGAGGTTTTCCTGCCATGGCCACTCCTCCTGGGTGAGTGAGGCACTGAAGGTAAAGTTATGAAGTATCTTTCATTTCACTAAGAAAAAAATAAAAAGTGTGCTACAATGTATACACACACACATACCTGCCATTCACAAACTTAACAACCACTGTCCCACAACTTACGAGACCATTTGTACATTAATATTTCCCCAAGGGTTTGATCTAAACAGAAATAAGATAGTTTTACTTCCTATAAGCCAAGAATAATAAAAGAAAAAGTCTTCACAAATTCCTTAAAGCTTACACGCGGGTGAAGTGTTGTGTGTGCGTGTTAATGTGTGCATGTGAGTGAATGAAAGAATGCTGCACTACCCCAATAGGACTAACTAAAGCAGAATTGGTCAATTTCAATTACAATGATAAAACTATGATATCATCCACTCTATGAGCATTAGATTTTGAAGGAGAGGACAAGGCATGGACAGAGACATTTAGAGGGAAGAAAAATAGAGGTAAACGATGGTGACGTGGGGAAGAGTTGAGGGGTAAGGATGTTTTCAGGAAATTGGAGGCCACTGAATACTCCAAGCTGTGCCACAAAATAGACCATCTTTAAGTATACTTAGGTAGTCTGTTTCCTGGCATATTTGGGATGAATCCATACCCTCCAGTTTGCTGACAATATCTTAAGGGGATAGTATATTTTTGATACATTGGAGCACCTAGATTCCTCCAAAGTTTGCCAGGAAACAGACCCAGATTTAAAAAAAAAATAATAATAATGGTATTCTGTTGCCTGGAATAGTTTGGAGGAATCAGTTGCTCCAGATTTACCACACAAAACAATGTGCTATATACCCCCCTTAAGCATTTGAGAAAAAATAATCATCCAGGTCAATTCAATAATTCCTACTGTATGCTGTTTGTTTGTTTAGACTGGCAAGCCCAAGTAAAGTTCAATGACTGGAGCTAATAATACACACATCATCGAACAGTTTTGAAGCCAGTTATTCTCGGTGCAATTTACTCGGTAACAATTTCTCATTAAAACTGATTGATACTTGGGGAATAATGACCGCCTAAAGCGTCCTACTTATGCCTGGGTCACTGTTGGATTACACGGTGGGGACAGGCAGAGGGAAGGGGAGGGCAAGTGGAGGGTAAAGGTCATCCCCGGGAATCGACTGGGAGAAACATTGTCGTGAAGTAGTAGTAGTAACTAGAGGAGGTACAGTCATGAGCCACACTCCCTGCTCACCTCGGGATGAATAGATGAAGGCAAAGCAGGTTGTTCTTATTGTGGGATGATAACTTGGTGTGTTGCTTACAGGGCTATAATGAACACTGAGGTTTACATGTACTTTGAAGGATATAATTAACAAAGTAAACCAATGTACAAAGAGAACAACCTGTCTGAACTCAATCTTTTCTTGGGCGAGTAGAAACTAAGGCTCGGGACAGTCTATCCCTACAATTGTACTTGTGATGTCAGAGTGAACAGACTCTATTTACACAAGGTGAGTAAACTCTATTGGATGCCAGGCGAGCCATGGAACGACATTTATGTGTCCAACACATTTGTCTCTGCTGCTACTGTATCACCTTCATGTGGGTGTGGTAAGCCTACGTCCATGTGGGTGTGAGTGGGTGGTGGGTTCAATATGAATGGGTGGTATAAATGACCCATTCTTTTACTACTATTAAACGTGTGCTTTCTAGGGCTGACTCACACCCACCATACAGTAAGTAGTCGTACATATATCTTTTGTGGGAGGAGATGAAAGTAGCTCCTTTGTCAAAGATAGTAAGGAGGAAGAGGAGTAAGATTCACCTGGGGAAGCCAAGGAAAGAAGAGGAGTAAGATGATTGAAGGAGGGAGGAAGGTGATCATACTACAAGATAAACATTGGCACTAATTCAGTGTGTCACACCAACAACTCACAACTGGTCACTAGCACTGGCTGGGGTGAACTAGCTGCTGCGGGGTGAGCGGGGCGGGATGGGGTGGAGGAGGCAGCAGAGTACCAATATGGAGGGGTTGGGTTGGGTGGGGAGGGGGAGGGGGGAGGGGATGGGGCAGCAGGCAGCCTCCCACAACACACTGGCTTGAGTGTGCAGACATCATTGGCCAACCTAACTATGAGTCCAAACAGGGCTGTTGGCAGGGCGGGGGCAGGGCACCGAGCTGCTCCTGGGTGGGCCGGGGCGGGTGTAGTGACAAGCGCCAGGCGTGGTGGCTGCCTCCGACCGGGTGTGAGTGTGGGCGGGTGAGGGTGGTGGTGGTGGTGGGGGTAGAGTCATCCACTAGTTAATGTTCCGACGTATTTACACTTTACAACAGGTGGGCCGTGGGGCAGGACGGCCAGACTGCGGCTTGAGGTATGCCCCGCCCTGCCCCACCCCATCCATACTGGCCCCCCTGCCCCCAAAACCTGGCTTTACCTCCCTCCATTGCCAGCTCTAGAGCTCTGTACAGTATGGGGACGAGAAGGGGTGCCAGGGGGTGCAGGGGGGCGGGGAAGGGGCTGGTATTGGGGCGGGGCGGGGGTGACAGGCTAGGACCATTCCCCGCCTCAGTTATCATTGACAGAGGCAGCAGCAGCTCCCTCCGAGGCATCTACCCCGGCTGCACCACCACCACTGCTGCTGTTTGCTCCAACTTCACCCCTGTAGTGCGGAGGGATCAGCTTGCTGTTTAGTTCTGGCTGGATCTTGATCTCTGAAATACACACCAACATATTATAATCACTATCTCACCACTGGTGTCACAAAGGACCCATTAACTATATTGGATCTCTGTCAGATGCAGCTCTTCATAAAAGATATGTTTTGATGTAAAAAATGTCAAGGATTTACTACCTACAAGCATCATATACCTCCAGTATTATCAACTTTTCCCAACAACAGTCAAGTAAGGAATTGTATATCAAGGCTACTTTCTCCATTGAGCACACATCCTTTATATAATATTCACATTTATTTTCTTTATTTTCTTAGATAAGATACCAATGGTTCCCAACCTTCATGAATTGTAATACAGGTAGACTTACTGTGTTACAATGACAAATGTGACCTGAATGAGCAGATGAGGAATATAAACAGTAAATATAATCAGTAAAGGAGTGGGGAGGCCCTAGTGGAAGGGATAGAAAAAGGAAGCCAAATACAGAAGTAAAGACAAGAGTACCCAGTGAAATGGTTCACACACACAAACCTCTCCCCCTTTTGAGCCTATGAAATTCTCAGCTCCCCCGCATAAGTTCTTGCATCCATGACGGAAATCCCTTCACTTACTTAGTCTTGGTGAAAGGAGCCATTCCATTAACTTTCAAGTTAAAACCCAAGTTATCAACCCTTACATACACACTTCCTTGTGAAACTCTTCCACTCTTGTCTATCATGTACCAGTTCTTTTGCTTCATTCATATTTAATCCATGTTTTCTTACACAACCATTCACCATATCATGCCATCTTCCCCTTGGTCTTTCCCATCTTCTCCTCACCTTAAAATCACACTCATACACTTTTTTCACCACTCTTATATTATCCATTCTTTCCACATGCCCATACCATCTCATAACACTATCTTCCACTCTCTGATTCAGTGATTTGCTCACACCACCTTTAATGGATTTCAGTATTTCTCACTTTGTCAATTCTATGGATTCTACAAACATTTCCCAGCATATTCATCTCTACTGCTCTTACTCTTGACTTCTCATATTCATGCCACTCCAAGGTTTCACAGCAGTATGTCAAAGTGGGCACTAACATTCCTTCATGTAACCTTCTTGCAGCCATTGTACTTAACCCTCTATTTCTATCAGTGTCTTCATTGCACCAGCTACCTTTCTCCCTTAGGTTACTGCTTTTCATTTCTTTCCCACACCTTCCTTTCTTGTACAACAATAATCCAAGGTATTTAGCATGATATTATTAAACTTATCTTTGGCGAAGGAGTTTTCTTTGTTGTTCAGTTCCCATTATTTTTCAATGCCAATATAGTGACAAAAAGTATTTTCGTCGAAGAGAAAGTTTACTAATACCACCCTTAAACTCTTCAACCACCTCAAGATTTTCACCATCCACTACACACTGATTCTCCCTCTTTCTCTACCATCATCACCTTGCTCTTACCCATATTCACCTTCAAACAGCGTTGTGCACATACATCTGGAATACTCACCATTAAATCTTTCTAAATCTCTCTCACTACTAGCCAAAAGTACAGCATCATATGCATACATCAAGTTCGACAGAGACCATTTTTCTCCACCATGCAGCAATTCCACGCCTCTTTTCAGTATATTCTTGTCTTAAACCTCTTTCATCACTCCATCCATGTACACATTCAATAAACATGTGTGACTCATCCTTGCCTCACTCCAACAGCAAATGGGAACCAATCACTTAATTCCCTTTCTATCCTCACACATTAATTACAAAGTTTTATAACGACAGTTTTACAACTTTATGATCTGGAAATAAATCACAAATTATATCTTAAACTATAACTATGTATTTAAAAGTAACACTGACATGGAGGCAACTGTACACGTTACATATAAGTTCCTCAATGAATCCTAACACACCGGTATGTAAATTTAAACTTGTAGTCTTGAGTTTAAACTGAGAAATTGAGTTAGTTCTAGTATATGTGGAGTAAAATGTACATAATATAAGCATTTTGATTCCATACCAACTTTAAAGTACCTACTTTAAATCATAACACTTAAACATACAAATCCAAGCAGTGTCACACACAAACACTAACCCTGCTCTGTAAAGTTGTAGAGAGGCGGCAGCTCACGGTTGTTGGGTAGTCTGGTATTGGGGTCCCTGAGTTCATCGAAGAACTTGTGAGCGCAGGCCTGAAGCGGGGTGATGCGGGCCGAGGGTGTGTACTCTAGGAGACGAGACACCAGGTTGATGGCGTCCTCGGGAGTCCTCTGTCGGAACACCTGCGCGGGGAACAACAGCAGAAGAGATGTTTATACAGGAAGGAAACAGACGTGAGGGGGCGTACACGGGTCATCTGGCCGGTACACAACATAATACAGGAGTTATGGGGGAAGCAAGTGGGGGGAGATTGAAGGAGCCCCAATGGAGAGAGATATTTGCAAATGAAGTAATATTGAATGTTAAGGGAATGTTAAGATGATAAAACTAATGATAAAAGGAATGATTGATACACTGGGATGGATGGATGGACTGATTAAAGCTCATCATACATACATACATACCAGAGGTCCATGAATTGAAACACAGTAATGGTGTACAATACTTACTGGAATTACAACCGGAGGAAGGTATGCTCGTTGTAAACAGATTGAGTGGGATGAAATGGCCTAATGGTGAAGAAACTTAAAATAAGAGTGAGCAGTAAGAAAGACAAGAAAAAGAGAGAAAAGCAGAAGGAAGCTAAAAGGAGGGATGGTTTAGTTGGTAATAAAGTGAGGCTTACACACCAAATATGGCTTAAGTCTGCTGTACAAATTTCAATAGTAGCTTTTATGGGAGTAGTAAAGTATAATTTTGGTACATAAGAGTGCCATGGCTCTTCCAAAGCATGCCTGTTGCTTAGAATAGTTTGGAGAAGTAAACCGCTCCAGATTTACCAACCCTGTACTTCGTCCTTAAGCAAGTAAATTGCACAATTCTACCTCAAGACACCTTTTATACAGTAGTACCTTTTTCTCTCATTCAACATCTCAAAACCAACAGAAAATTTATTAACAGAACTATGATATTTTACCCATATTTGAATAAAGTGACAAAAAATAACATTAGTAAATGGTATACTTGTGACTAACAAAGAGTTGGGCTAACTTGACACCCTCAGTATTCCCTACTAATTTAAAGTTACTTGAATAATTAATTCATTAAGAACTAGCACCAAGCCCTGTGAGATTAAGCAAGCAAATTCATGAGGTAAATGTGACTGAGAGGACTGTGTCATCTATAATCATAATAAATTTAGAGTGATGTCTGTGTGTAACACCTCAGGGACTATCTTGCCAATCTGGCTGAGAATTGGCACAACCATAGAATAAACCTTTCTAGGATGGCATATTCCAGATTTCCAATTTTCTCCTTTAGTTTGTGTGCAGGGGAAAATTTGACACTTGCCAAACATGAGGTGCTGGGAGTTCGGAAGGCCAACCAAGCCATCCATCCTGCTGAGCCTCCATTTCATCATGTGAGGTTAATTGTTCAAATACCCTGGATGGCATCAGCTCCTCCTGTATACACTAGCTCAATGGCCCAGGTATCAGATCAGATTGGATAGTTTATATAATATTTCACTGAATGATGAGCCAAACACTACTTTTAAAAATTGACAGTATAAACAAAAGTAGAAAATATAACTGAATGAACATTTCTCTAAACACGATAGACTGACATGCTGATGGCCGATTGCTGTTTTATCTTGTAAAACAAATTACAGTATTATGTCATTCATCTCCCATCTACATTATAAAATGATTTAATTGATCATCGGTTCTCATACTTCTTGATTTTGTGTTACTGACAACATTCTTGGGGACATTCCTAACTATGGTTATTACAGTCAGCACTGTCAATATTTTCTCATTTACTCAACCTAATGTGGGTTCAGTTTCAAGCTTCTCTAATTAGGTTTACTCTTAAATGAAAGGTGTTAGTAGCAAGTTATACACATTTTAAAACAAGCCATGACCACCTCGCAATTACAATGTAATGGTTTCCGTTGTGTGATCTTCAGCACTGGTGATGGCGGTCAGATCTTTTGGTCTAAAAATGTGCAACAAGATGATCTTCGAATAACAAAACTATTGGTCCACCTTAACTCCACTGCCTCAATACTACGGAAACCAGCACTGGGTGGAAAAAGCATGCTTGTGATTGCAATATTCATAACATACTTCACACTCCAAACCAAGCAAAGGTCTTTATTACTGCTAGTCGTCTTCTTGAGCTATTATTCAAAACTGATGATGATGATGATGACACCTAATGATGATGCTTCCTCTTCACATTCTAATGATAATATACTGTACAAATATTCATAATAGGAAATATATAATATATGAGAGGTAAGGTTAAGTGTTAAATTTAGTGCAGTCCTTATGCACTCGGTGTGGCTGTGCACATTTGGTGTTAAAGCATGAAGTCCTACACACATTTTGGACCCCCAATTCCTTTAATCAAAATCCAAACTGTTTTGTAACAATGCATTTTTGGTTAACTAATTCATGTAAGTTTCTTAGGAAAACATCAGTCTCGTCATAAATACTAAAACAATTAATTACTCAAGCTTCACTTAGTGGAAAAAAAAAAAAACTCAGATCCAAATACAATTGTGCAACTGAAGAAAAGCATCTAACACATTTCCTTTCTACAATAAAATAAACTGCTTTGTTAAAATATATGATTTGATGGTACATACTGTGTTAAAGAATAACCTCCTCCCTACATGATGACAGACTGCCACAGTCCCGTCTCTCACCTCTACTTAGTATAGCCTCACTCACCAATAATAAAGGTTTCAGTCAACTGTTGGTATGAAAGTGTTGTTCCATAATGAACATATTGACTCAAACTTACAAGGAACATCACTGATACGTGTTTTGTAAAATGTTATGATTACACTAAGGAAAATTGCATGTACAGTACTGTGTAATATGCAGCCAACAACATCTGGTGCAATTGATGGATCCAATCAACACACATAACACAATTTGTCTAAAAGTAAAGGAGTGGGTTGTGAACATGGCTGATGAACAACAAGACTGTCCTACACCACCAACGACACTTGGTGAATCATGAGGGACACGAGACACTCAACACCGACCCCTACACAGAGACACAGAAGGTTGGGTCTGCCGTCACAGGTTTGATGATTGGGCCACCCACCCTGCCCTGCCCCACCTACCCTCTCAACCACCAACTACAGAACACCATTTGAGGCCCTCACAATAATAGCCATTTTTTAAACCATCAGAATATTTAACACATACTCAAAAGTGACACAGTATTTACTGTTGTTATTGCAATATTTATATCCACTATTGATATAATTATATTCATGATGTATGAATGTGGATTGGTAACGAACTTCATGAAGCTTATGTCCATGGTAAAAAAAAAAATATATATATATATATACATAAATAAAATAAATAAAATGAAATAAAAATCTAAAATAAAGTCCAGTGGCCTGCAGTAGCCATTATTTTGAGGAATTTTGTTGGCAAGATCCTCCTGGTCAAAAACAAGGAATGATTGAGGGCCTTTTCCGACATGTTTGTGTCAAGAGCTGAAGGTATCCCTCTCCAATATAGGAATAATGGACTTAAAAAGGAGGGAAAGCAAGTTATAAAGGCAGAACAAGAAAAGAACCGTATATGTTGAAAGTGACTAACTTGGTAATGAAGGGGTGTCAAGACCCTAACAGTGTAGCCTACATCTCTTAGGCAAACTCCTCAACAAGTAATAATTATAATCATCTTACAAATACACAAATGGTTGAGATTTCTTTATTTTTCTTCTCCTGAACATTTAAAAAATGGCCATATTAGTGACATGTCAACCAACCAGTAAGGCATTGAACACTACTCCTATCCTAAAGTACTCTTTGTGTTGTATATATTACCATACATTCTACATTAAAAACCCAATTAATTTGTTTCAAGGAGTCATTTCACTTGGTTGGCTGATATGCCTCTCCTATTCTGGGGGCTTCATTTGTACAGGGCAAGTGTATCATATTATTATGGTAAGAGGTGCAATCAATGGATTGGGAAGTGGTGTGGGAAGGATGTTACAAGACAAATTCTCTAGACCCCTCAACAGAACAACAGTTCGACTAGTAAACACTGATAAAAACAAAGTAAAAATGCTTTAAGTGCATTCAGAGAAGAAGGGCCAGGGGGGTGGGGGGACGGTGGGCAGTGAGATTAAAAAAAAATAATAGTATGGACGGTACTATGGCATCCAGCATAGCAAGCCACTCGCCACACCCTCTGCCGGCTTTCGTTTTTCTTTTACTTACTCTAAGCTTCTGGTGCTTTTTATCATGGCAAGGAGAGTCAGCCATACGGGACAGCAGAGCCTGTAAGTGAGATAAACACCAAAGCACCTCTGATTACCACCCATGAGCTGAGCCGGGGGTGTGTGGGGCACTGGCTACCCCCGGCGGCAGCATCCTCTCTGTTTACTTCAATCATTTATGAACATTGGCTGGGTTGGATTAATGCCTCTAGCAGCACATTGTGTCAATAAAGGTTTGGATTATTCCTCCACATAATTAAGAAGGAAAATTAAATGTTAATTCCCATATCAGTTAATTAAATAAAATGTAATTAAACACAAAGTATTAACACATTCTCCACAGTAGTTGTCTTGATATGAACCATGAATATTATCACCCCAACCTTTCCTTGAGAAGGGGGTAACTTCATGATGTTAATTCATCTCCTGGTACACCACAAGTCAGCTGTCTGGTCAATATAAGGTTTGAATTTTACATGAACATCAACGCACATTTAATTTTCTAGAAACATATACAGACGTTAGTTAACTTTCTGGCCATGTATTCAGATTGAACAGACTCTAGTTATACCACCAGAGGAATCAACAATGATGAAACAAACCATTTAATAAAAAGTAAGGATATGGGAGGATTATTGGGGTGAACAATTATAATGCTGTAATGGTAATGAATTGTAAATACTCTTGTGCAGGTTACAATCACTAAGGGTTGAGTGCGTGCCCTATATGCCGGATGCCAAATTAAAGTACCTCCCAACTGAGAGGTGAAATCGACCAACTAGTTTGAAACAGTGTCTTGAGTCTTCCTTCCCTGACCTAAAATCCATCAGACATTTACACCAGGCTGGCTGAAATGCCTCTGATATTGGGAAGGTAAAGCTCACTCACTCTATGCCAAATTATATATGGAAATACAACCCATACTACCATCAAAGGAAAAAAACACCCCTAACAAAGCCAGAGAAATAAGTTATGCATTTAACCATCTGTCAAAGGGAGATTGTTTTGTTGGTGAATTGGAAGGTGTCTGATTCCTCCAAACTATGCCATGTAACAAATCCCATAATATTAGTACCACTAAGGGCATCTGTTTTCTGGCACAGTTTGGAGGAATCAGTAGCCTTCCAATTCACCAACAACAGTATCTCCCCTTAACACTTTCCGACTCAAACCCAGTGCCACGATCTACAACAAACAGGAACAGTTATAGTGGAAGCAAATCCTGTAGTCAAGGAATCAGATTTAACCTCTGATGAATCTGCCACCTATTGAATTGTACTGCAGAGGTGCTATGGTCACTTTATACCATCCTCAGCAATGTGTGTGTGTGTGTGTGTGTGAGCAAGGCAGTCAAAGTCAACAAATTTCAGAATAATTTTCAAATGATTATTCACTTAACATGGAGCCATGGTGAACAACAGCGCATCAAAGCTTTATATATGACTACATCCACCAAAAACAAGGAAATGCACTCAGAAAACTGTGAGGCTGATAAGATTTCCAACATTTTTTCGATATGATTACATTATTATCAAAATTGGCAACAAAAAAAACTTGATATTTGTTATGCTTATAAAACTTCCTCATCACTGTTGCTCCCAATGAAGCACTAGACTGACTACAAGAACGACTAGAAAGCAAAAACGTACAAAGCCTCGCAATGTAGGTAAGCTTGGAAATTGCAAAGGGAGCAATCAGAGAATTTATAATATGTAGTTGGTAAATATGACAGCACTCAGTTAACACCATAGAGAACAGTAATGCATGATCATGTTATGTCAAAGGCCCGCATCTGCTTTAAGGAACTGCTCAAATCTCAGCCATGGCAAAAATGACTGGCAGAAATAATATTATATCACCAGTCTACAGACACATTTGTACATAACATCAGATTTAGAAGTAGAAATTAACTGAAGGCTACTAAATTGTATCAATTTAAATGAACATTGCTAGATACACCAAAGAATAACTGCACTATGAGTCCATGCTTACAAATTTTGTTTATGGAAAATACCAGGTCTTTTCACAAACAAGCATGCATACTATACTGTACACACACAACACTCACAAAAAACTACATACAAAACATTTCCATACCATTCAAATACATAACATCTGTTGGGATGCATATCCTTAATATGTACACAAGCATACTAAAGATACAGAAATTAAGAGAAGCAAATGAAGCACACACACAAGACAAACAACCACACTAATATGAGACTACCAACATTCCCACATCCCTGGCCTCCTATCCACTCTCAATATAAGAAACAAGAGTGCTCTTGGGGGAAAATGTTCATTTCAGTAGGAAAAGGATGACTAGGGTAAGAGATACAGGGACAAAGCATCTTCATATTTTTGCAGATATGGTTCATGGCAATAATAACAATGCTTGATCACTCTCTCACTCACACACTCTGGTCATTCTAGTCATAAGAAGCTATCACATGAACACCTTCATCCATTGTCCTACATTTTCTGGTCAGATATGTACTGTCTATAGTTTTAAGTGTCCAATAATAAATCAGAGATTAACTCAAGTTTGACCAGAGGACTGCGGAGAAAGTGTTCCTATGATACCCGCTTGCCTCTACTCCTCCCAAGCCTCACCTTCTGCCATGGGTGTGACTTGATCTGGGGGAACTTGAACTCTGTGTAATTAGGGTTCATCTCTCGGATTTGCTCCCTGGTGGGTGTGCCGAGGACCTTGATAATCTCCACCAGCTGGTCCACACCGGAGTCGCCGGGGAAGATGGGCTGCCCAAGGAGCAGTTCCGCCAGTACACATCCCGCACTCCACACATCTGGTCACCAATAACATGTAGTCAATAAAATATTTCATATCAAAATGCACTAACCTCTTCATGAAGATTCTTTTTTTTTATTTTCTGATAAGCAGAGCAGTCTTCCCTCACTTTGACCTTTAACTTATCTTCAATCAAACTCTGACCCTGATGGAATAACAGAAACTGGACAAATAAACAAATATGTATACTTCTTTCTCATGCCAAGTTACCCATGTGGGCCAATATTGTGCCCCCTGGGTTCAACCTATTGCTACTGCTGTGAGGGAATCCCCAAATCCAGTATTGCCTGTAAGCAAGAGTTAATCAGTGAAAACCAGAGAGACTCACCAATATTGGTAGTATAGTCGGTGGCCCCGAATATGAGCTCCGGGGCACGGTAGTAGCGGGAGCAAATGTACGAGACATTAGGCTCCCCTCGTACCAGGTGCTTAGCACTTCCAAAGTCACAAAGCTTGAGGACACCTGTCTCAGGGTCCAGCAGAAGGTTCTGGGGCTTGATGTCCCGGTGACACACGCCCAACGAGTGAATGTATGCCAGGCTCCGGAACAATTGGTACATGTACAACTGCCAAACACAATACACAAACCAATGTTAAATGAAATATAGGAATGATATTCAACTGCTGAATTTTGTATTTTACATTAAGAAATACATAAATGATGATATTGCATTGACAGAAAGCTTTGAATTAGCACTGTACAGTAGAGCCTCGATCATCTGGCGTCCACAGGGATTTTAAATGTCCTGAAAATCAATTTTTCCAGATAGTTGAATAACACCTGTTTTCTATTGTTGTACACCATACATAAGTATAGAAGTAAGTAGTTAATGTAGCGTGACTTGCACACACAGTAATAATAAGACATATATAATGATTAATGCAATGTAGCCTACAATGTACCATAATTCACCATTGTAATGTGTACGCACAATTGACTCGTCGATGCTTCAGTCGCATGCAATAATCCACGTCCCAACAAACCCATAAGCCACTAAAACCTCTACTGTATAGCCTAATGTACTGTATCTTACTGCAAAAGAAACTTCTGTTGATATGAATGATAAACTTAGGTTTATTGAACTTTAATGTTAACCACTGCTAAAATTGTTGTATTCTTAAACTAATGTTACATTCAGTACATTATTATTTTTTCTTTTCTTCAATTACTTATTTACTGTACTTATGTATTATTCATGATCACTCATCATCATCACATCATCCACATTAGATTCAGATTCAGAGGGAGGGCTGGGTGTGGGTGGTCGAGTCGTGGGTGACGTAAGATTATCATCATGAGTGGATAAGCTGGCTGAGAGTCAAACAGCCCGGATGGGGGAGACTGGTGGAGAAGCCAATTATGCTGGAATACTTGCTGGTGTAGACATTGAAGATTCACTATCTGGGAATCACATGAATGAATAGGAAGATACAATTGAAATGTATGCTGCTTTTGCGCATTTATCCTTATTGAGAAAGTTCCTGATGTCTGCCTGTTTAACTACTACATAACTACTACATAACTACTACTACGTATATCATAAATAGTACTGGACCCAACGTTGTACTAGCGCATCAAAGCACTCGCGAGGCACCCTTTTCTAGTCTATTAAAGATGTCTATTTTGTATTTTCTGTTTCACTGTCAATACCACTCTCATACGCTTGGGCTTTCTCTTATCGGCAAGTGTAACAGAAGCCATGGCTATTACGTATTCCACCAAATATTCGGGTAAATCGATATAAATTAGTGTGTAGCGGTGCTGACACTGTATGCTTCAAAATACAGGCAGTAACTAGCAAATTAAGTGTGCGAAGGTGAGCAGCTGCACTCCGTTCCATGTGGAGCGGAGAGGGAAATAAATAAATCGGGCATGATCGTTGCGCGGTAAATTTGAAATTCTGGTTAGGTTCTGGATTTTCCTCATTTGACTGTTTTTAGAATTTTTCTTTAAATTGTTCGGTTAAGCGCCGATTCCGGTTGATTGGCTCCCGGATAATCAATGCTCTACTGTATATGCAAAATAGTACAAGAAAATTAGTTATAAGGTAAAGCCAGATAAAATATTCTCCTCACCAAAGTACTCAAGTAAAACAACAACAGAAGTGACCACATTACCACTCACCTTAATATAGCTGATTGGTATAGTCTGCTTTTGTTTGCTATGATGCCTTGCTACCTTATAGACTGTCTCGGGGATAAATTCTAACACTAGATTCAAGAACACTTCCTCTTTCTGTAAGTAAACAAAGAAGATAAACAGTTAAACATTTCATCATTAAACCCTATGAATTGTGTACACAGTGCCTACAAATGGACCTAAATCAAACTGTTGCACAAGTAGGTTGATTTTATATAAGAGTAAAGGGGAAGCCAGCCTCATCCATGGAGACAATACTGCTAATGTATATGAAGACTCAGGGAATAATAATTGCCTGGGTTACTATTTTATCTATTATTATTATTATTTTTTATTTTATTTATTATTACTATTATTTATCTTCCAAATTTTTGTGCTAGTTATATATATATCTGTCTCCTATAATACAACTATCAAATACTAAAACTCCGTTCCTTCGGTTAAGTTAGTTAGTGAATTGGCAACGGTAACATTCATGTCCCGTATTACCTTACTCGGAATCCTTCACAAACTAAATCTCTACAAAACCCACTTCCCATGGTTGGTCCAATGTCAAACAGTGTCTAGTCGTATTGCTTTAAAAAATATATAAATACAGTAAATTATACAAAGAATAAATGAAGAGCAGTGGCAATGTTGTTCAAACTGCATTAATTCGGTAAGTAGTGGTGACTCTTACCTTGTCACCACTGGAGTAGAAGAAATACATCAGTTTGACTATATTACAATGTTCTAGTCTTCTCATTATCTGGAGTTCTCGGTTCTGGAAAAGGAGGAGGAAGAATTACTGTTAAATAAATTGGCAAATGGAAGGCCTAATACATGTCAACCACTAAAATTAAAATATAACTTAAGAAACCAAATTGAATTATGTAAGACATCATCCCGTTGAAGTAGGCTAGATGGACATGCACAGAAATTTCAGTTTTTCATTTTGTAACCTTAAATCTATCTACTGTATGTTATTCTGGACTAAAGTAGGTTCACATATTGCGCGAGAATTTGGGTGACAGAGGAGCTCGTGTAAGTATAAATCGCATAGTATCAATACATGTTTATATGGGAAAAATTACTTATGGGTGGCAACTGCCTCAAATTGACAATTTCCAGAGATGCTATACACCAATATGCAGGGTATAGTACAGTATTTGGTAATTTTTATTTGATTATGAGTCACAGTAGAAATGAATATAAGTAGTTACCAAAGAAATAACAGTACAAAAGCACACTAGAAATGAGAGATGTAGCACCGAGGCTGGCCGTCACACTATAACATGGTCCCCACTGCAACTGCTCCTCCCAAGGTCATGCCACTACCTCACCTACCACCACACCACCACTCCCGCTAGCAATCTTTCAATGTTGATCTCATTCACTTGATACATAAACCCTCATTTTCCTTACGCATAATGAAGATTGCGTGATACCGCTCCATCAAAATTATTGCTGGGTTATTGGCACGACTTAGCTGTTAGCCCGTCATGAGCAGAAACACCAAAACTCCTCAGTCTGCATAATAGCCTGCATGGGCTATATACATCCATGGTGATGGTACCATTGGAAAGGCCTGGGCTAGAAATAGGGGATTGACTGTAGTAACACTGACTCTAGCCTACGAAGTGTTTTATTTGAATTAGACAGCCAAGAAGAGATAGAAAAGATCAAAAAAATATTATATAATATGTAGAAAATAAGAGAAAACATAAGGAAAAACTAGAAATGAAGCAATCAACAATACAAAGAAAGCAAAAGGAAGAAGACAGGGGGGCCGTTAAAAATTATATCCCCCGAAATATCACAATCATGTGGGCTGGTGGGCGAAGCTTAGACCGCCCCATACTCCAGCCACCTCAACCCTCCCCAACTTTGGCATGGTGAAGGCGCTATTGAAGTATCGCACATAAGAAAATAAAATGTGCTGATTTGGGGGTTCGTCACTCAATAGGTGAAACGCTTACTGTGAACACACGCAATATGCGAACCTACTGTATATTCATTATTTTAGTGGATTCAACCAGATCAACTATGCCAGCTGCAAACTAGTGACTTTAAACACATCTCTCTTTTACATTTAGGTTAGATTATCTGTTCATAAAAATTGTACTCATGTCTCATGGTATTTTTCTTGTAAATAAATGCAGCTCGTAATAATGTGGTGATACAAGATGAAAATTAAGTTTCTACATTTCATTTATCCTGTATTTCACTGTATATCGTAGGTCAATTTTGGTATAACACTGTCCTTAGGCCTATAATTCAAAGATACATTCCCTGTTTAAGTCTGGGATTTTTCTAGCACTTACAAACAGTACATTGGTATCCATTATCTTTTCTCACAAGTAGCACAGAAATGATGAAAAGTTATTTAAACAATCACAAGAAATATATTACAGTACTGGCCTTCAATTATCTTTACAATTGCCACTACACTATGTTAACAAATACTAGGTGCATTCTGCATTAATTTATCAGTGAATAACATTAATGCCTTGCTCCTTATCACGTACACATCACAAGAGCTAATGTAACTTTAAACAACAAATTAATACCGCTATAATAATAAAAAAACCATGGAAGTGCATTTTACTTGTATATACTGTATACGATGTTATGAAACCAAACCAATGTTATACCCAAGTTTACCCTGGAATCAATAGAATTAACAAGAAACTTACAGACAGATGGGGGGGAGGGGGGGGGGGGCTGCCGAGTACAATACAAATATCAGCACTAAGCCAACAAGCTAAAATGGTTACCTGGATATGGCTTCAACCCTCACTAACACTTGTAACATTTTTGGCCTGGCCCTCTCTCTCCTTCCCTTATTATTCCCACTCATATACATACACCTTCTTGGTCTACTCCCTCCCTCTCTTCTCCTAATATTATTATCCTAACTCACATATAGACATACACCTTCTTGGTCATTCTCTCACTTTCCATTTGCTTTGTGCTACCAATCCCCCTGAGGGTATCCGTGTTGACACTCTCCCAATGCACCTTTCTCTACACAACACTTAAATAATAGGATAACCCTAGGAAGCATATTTTGCTAAAGGTTATGATGCCCTTTCTTCCTGAAAAGACACCATGCACAGGCACTCGGAAAATATTTGTCACCCTTACAGCGAGATACATTATGCCTCACCAAACGAGGCATATTGCATTCACACTGTCTATACCAGTGATTGTTGCAGAGACCAAGGGGTGCTAAAAAATATTTGAAGGCCTGTACACCATAATTCAAGTACAGTAACACATGACAATGCCATACCTTAAAACGCTTGTCTTGGAGGACCTTCTTGATGGCCACCAGCTCCCCGGTCTCGACCAGCTTGGCCTGGAACACGACCCCGAAGCTACCATTGCCGATGACCTTGGTATCCATGTACGACACCTCCTGCGGCCGGTCTGGACCCTGGCCTGGAGTGGCAATGACTGTAGTGACCTTGTTGCCATCTTTACCTGCAAGCGCACAACAAATCATCAGTACTGTAAAATACCGGTACATCAGAGCCGATTGATAGGTTTTGGAAGTTTAAACACCTGTTTTAATAAACAGTTTATTATCTCTTTCTGCAAAAAAAAAAATTACGGTACCGGTAAGGTAGGGTTCATTTTACAAAGTCAACATCTTTTGAGAAGGAACAATTCTTAACATTTTGCTATTGTTTCTAAAGGAGAAAGGGGCAAAACCCTCAACTTAAAGAAGAATCCAATAAAATCATCAATAAGAGATTCTCCAGCAGTCACTAGAATGCCTGCTCATTTTCTGTTGCTTTGAATGGACTCCACTTCTCTCCTACAGCAGAGGACTGGCGGCTGTTTCTTCCTCTCCTTTATTTAGTTTGGAGGAATTATACCTCATAGAAAATATACCAACAGCATCTGTACTTCACTACCCGGCCTTCATACAAAACCTCACAATACGGAAGACTCATTCACAACACATACATTAGCTACAATGAGTGTTATTTATAGAAATGAATAAATCCCTGAACTGGAGCTGCCGGGACTCACTCTAACAAAGAGAATCCTTGTCCTCTGGTTGTGGCTGCCGACCATTACCATAAACAATGTAACTGTAAACATAATCGTGCGTCAAACTTTTGTCCCTGACTCTACAG
Source organism: Petrolisthes cinctipes (assembly GCA_033782935.1). Lineage (NCBI taxonomy): Eukaryota > Metazoa > Arthropoda > Malacostraca > Decapoda > Porcellanidae > Petrolisthes > Petrolisthes cinctipes. The sequence continues at coordinate 17,487 of JAWQEG010004680.1, read as the reverse complement.
TGATGAAATTAAATTAATCATTACAGATCTGGTGGTTTCATTTTATAAGTGGTCAGGAGATAAAACTAAACACCACAATACACCACAAGCCAAATTAAAAATAAGGACTTTATGCCCTGTATAAGAAGAAGGGTACCGTTATGTATTTGCAGAGAAGTGTTATGTAGGTCACACCAGGCAGAGTATTAAGGTTGTGGAGAAGGGCAGTTATGTGGGTTCACACAGGAAATAGAGCACGGTACTGGTTATGTGGTTCAATGAAAAATAAATATAAATAAGAAAAAGTAAATAATGAATGTATGTAATTAAGGAAAAGTTCTGTTACAACTTACAAGTGGCATTAATTCACAGATAGATGGAAGGCAAGTACGAAGATGGATACACAAGTATTACCTATCAACCACAAGTGTAGACAGTACAGCATGTGTACTTGGAAAGTAGGATGTGGAAAGGAGGTTGATGAATACTCTGATAAGTTCTAGCAGCTTACTACATATGTTACAACTGGGAATATTCCCAACATGTGCATCACACTTTCCTTTCCCTAACAGTCCACTGTGAAGTATGTAGTTACCTTAGAGATGTGTTTGAAATAACAGAAATTAGGTATTCCTTGTACCCATATTTTCTATACAGTGTTAGTTTTTTCAAAGACTTTCATTCATTCCATCACAAACCTGGGCAATGCTTCTCATCTCTCTCAAGTTTTGGGTTATGAATTTTGTTTGTGACTGTATAAATACTGCCAAATGCTGTAGTTTCCAGAATATGAAACGAAACCCTCAGATTGCAGAGTACGGTACTAGAGTACAGTATGCTGTGGACTTGGCTATCTCAGTTAATGTTTCCCTTCAGTCCAGGCTTCCTTCAGAAACCTTGGCTGGGCTAAAACATGAAATCAATGCTTATCTCCCTTTTTAACAACACTGCAACATACACCTGAGTTTTATCACAGTGAGTTTATTGATGCAGCACCATACACTCACTATGGTTGGATAAAACTATGACTATACCGGTATATCAATGCCTGTACAGTATACATTCAACACTACTCCCTAACAACCTCATCCTTTACATGTACACTCCAGCAGCAACTAACTGCTGTATGAGGTGCCTCTGCAAGACAATGTTACACAGCATTCCATGAAACTACACAGTATAGTACAGGTAAATACATATAAAAAAAAAAAGTGTCCATTCCTTTTTTTTAATTAAGGACCCTAAATGATAAGTGTATGTCCTAAATAAAATAGGGGGGGGGGGGAGGTGTGTTTGAAAGGACTTGTCAATACCGGAAATCTTGTATAAGCAGTAATAAATCTCAGACTACAATCATAAGGTACTGTATCCCAAATTCTACTTGGATTAAGTACAATACTGTAGTTCAATGCATAGTACTGTACATGATATCTAATCAGCCATTGCAACTACCATAACCAGCCAACCCTGATAGTGAAGTTAACCCTGGCAGATATTATCAGAGCCAGACAAAATCTTCTACAGATTACAAAAAAGATTGTTATAGGCACTATAAATTTCTCGAGAGTATGTTTATTACAATGATTTCATCTGTAGTTGTAAATGAATACTGCCTTAATTAATGAGCATAAGATGAAATTTATAGTTCCATGTTAAGAAAAAATAAAAAGAGGAATAGCTCTGTTCATCATTTGCGGCTAACAATACTGTACTGCAGAATACAACACTTCAACTTAAGATCCTGTGCATAAATCAGACAGGGGAACTGCCTTTCCTTTCTTTGTTTTTGTGTGTTCAATCATCAGAATAATATAGGATTTTAAGAATATTAGGCTGGCATTGGTTTACAAGAAAATACATTACTACACTTATTTTCGGTCCCCTCCGGGGTCTACGTCAGCATACCTTGGACTCCCACTCAATATCCAACCGAAAGATCACCAAGAGACGTCATAGCTTATACAAAGTGTACATACCATTCACATGACTTCTTTAAAATTCCACACCTAGCCTGCCTCAAACTGGTAGCTAATGTATTCCAATCAATAGCTGTACACAGCACAATACAATTTATTTTATATTTGTACAAGAAATGAAACTCATATAGGCCTAGTGCACTGCAACAACTGTACATATATCTAGACTTAACCTGATTTCTTTTACATATTTATTTACTGGTTACGAGAGTATTGTACTTGAACACAAAGAATTTCTCCAGAAGTGTTCTTAAACAATAGAAATGGAAAAATTACAAATAAATTCAGATAAAAAAACAAACAACCCAGTCACAACAACATAATGATTATAACCCTTCACTCTTAGCTAACTCTCCTTCTCATCCTCTCTCAGTATTGGTACCCTTGACAGAGAGCTGCCCCGACTGTTAATGAGAGAGGTAATGAATGGGGGAAACCTTGATTACACACACATAGTCACAGTCCTCGGCCAGTTCCCCACACATGATGCGGAACACTTTCTGCCGCCAGTTAAGGGGGGTAGTAGTGTTGGTAAATCTGGAGCAAATGATTCCTCCAAAGTACAGTATGTAAGGAAACAGAACCAATGAATGAATATAATGGTATGGTGTTACTCCAAGCAACACCATACCATCATATTCATTCATTGGTTCTGTTACCTTACATACTGTACTTTGGAGGAATCAAGGCACTGCAGTGTACCAAAAGTATGTTACTAGTACCCTTAACAACGTACAGTCCTGAACCTCGAATTGCTTAGCTTCCCCTGACCATACCAAAAATTTACTGACCTTGATTTGTAAAGAGAGAGCAAACTTGCACAGCTTTGGGATATAATACACAACAATGGCAATTACTGTATAAGAAAATGCTGATCTCCCCAAGGCAGCTACACGAGGCACGAAGGTGAATGAAGAACTTGGAAGTTAACCGTTAGTTTATATAATATTAAGGGGGTAATGTAATATACTTTTGGTACACTGGAGTGCATTGATTCCTTCACAAAGTATGTCAGGAAATAGAACCAATGTATAAATATAAAGGTGTCCTGTTGCTTGGAATAGTTGTGAGGAATCAGTTGCTCCATATTTACGACCTACAATACTGTACCACATACCACATTAAATTTACTGTAACAAAAAGAGGCAACATATTTGTAACTGCTGTGGCACAGAGATAACGACTAGGAATTTTGTACTTGACCATAAACATTACTATATTTGCATGGTTATATTCACAAAATATACATTCTAAGTCAGTCACAAATCAGTAGTTTTACAACATATGCCACTTTTCTTTAGACACACCATCTTTCACACAAGGCCAAATAAGTAGAACATGTGGTCAGCAGTGGAGGGAAAACCTACAAGTGGCTAAGCTCATGGGGACACACCGTGAGTATTTAAGTCTTGTGTCTCCTTATCCTTCCTCTTATCTGGTACACACACACACTTCCTTTCCCTTCCGGTACATTGCTAAGTGTACAACTGTTAACTATGGAAGCAGAATCCATGTCATACCTTATTTTATCTAGACTAGACCAATCAGCACACATCTCTTGTAGCTATATTACCCACAACCATTCTGAATCATACCAAATACAACTGAAATTTAGGAAATACTAAAGGACTGTTTCTTTCCTGTGATAAACTCTTATTGAGCAAAATACTAGACATTGGAATTTCCAATGGAAGGAAATATCTGCTTCTCATTACTTTTATTCTAAAATTGTATAGTATCTGCTATTTCCCTTTACAAGACATGCAATGGTTCCAAATATGACTAACACATGAGCCATATCCTGTTTGGCAGGTAAGCCACATCAATTCAGAAAGCCATAAAAGTACGGTATATGTAAGTTATGGTGTGCAAGATGGATCAGTCAGAGCCGACAGTTACACAAGACAATCGTATAGTGTTAAAACAAGATACTGTATTGTACAATCGTTAAAAGAATTGAGGCTTTGTAAAAATGCATCCTGTTCCTGAATTTATCATGGCACTCGCACCAATGCTAAGAATAAACACATACCATGACATGGTAGGTGGTAAAGGACAGATCAAAGGGTACAAGGATGTGATGTGCTAATTCTGTGTGTGATGACGATGTGTGGTGGGTATGGTACGGGATGAGTTCAATGTGTAGAGGGAAGTGATGGGTTCATTCTGTACATGGACTCATAAATGAACAACTTGTGGGTAACATAACAACACAAAGATATACTAATCACAATAAACAAGAGAGAGATGACACATATAGGGAAGGAATGGGTGGCTACTGTACACCAACAGAGATTTAAGGGGCAGATCACAGATGGAAATACAAGTGCAATAATCATGAGAAGGATGATTGGCATAACAAAGAGAGATAGACAAGTTACAATACCAAAGGAACAAGTAACAAAGATATATTATTGATGACAGCAGTGAAAATAGATAATACATTAATGCAAAAACTAGAACCAGTACCAGGCCACACAGGGTATTTGGTATTAAGATAGGGTACAGTACAATAAAAACTACAGTAGTAAAAGTACCCATGACACACATTATAGAACAAGTAACAAGAATTGAAAGGACAGGTAACAAGAGATAGCAAGAAAGATTAAATTTAGAGTGAAGCATAACACGATGGAAGGTAAGATTCAGCATTCGATTTAACCCACATTATCGTAACTTTTGTATCTCGAGCCTGATTATTTTTCAGCATTACCTCATTCTGAAACCAAAGGACTGTGAACTCGACTTTCGTGGTACCGGTTAGATGGGAGGATGGGGCATGGAAAGCTAGTGTGAGGTGGTGAAGGAGAGGTGTAGCAGGTTAAAGTTAGTAATGGGGAATCAAACATATAACAAGAAAGAGAGAGGTATCAGTGATGGAGGATACTGTGGATGGTCTTAAGTACTACTACTTCAATGAAAAGTTATCTTCGTCACTCAATTCCTATTACTTTACAATGGGAATTTAGCGACGAAACGCCTTTTCCTCAAAGAAGTTTAATATACAACCCTGTACAGCATCTACACACATGTGAAAGAGGGATTTGGCAGCCAGTCCTTTTCCTCTCGTGCTCATGGTAAGCATCCACAGTGAATGTAGCTCCAGTACCAGTACACTGGATCTGACTGGCTGATGAATGACTCCTAACTCCAGAGTGGCAAAGTTTAACCAGTCACAACTCCAGAGTGGAGGGTATTAACCAATCACAATACACTTTTTAAAGCTGTAAAACTGACTGTGGGCATTACCCGTCAACAAGAGAGTAACCGACTACAGGTTTTGGTGAGGTGGATGGAGAGGTAGTGAGGAAACTACTTGTGACAGAGGGGGGAAGGAAGACGGCCACATTTGCTACTCACTCTCCTGGGAAATGCTCCTCCTCAGCTTGGTCAGGAGTTGCTTCATGGCTCAGTGAGTCATTCCTCTCCACCACTACACTAGGCTAGTACGGCACAACCACTACACCTGCCCCTCCAGCAGATGAACACCAACGCACATTTGACTCTCCATGCACTGCCGACAATGGGCTAGGAGGAAGGCAGGATAAAAAAAAATAATGAAGGAAAATGGAAAGGTTTGGTGACAAAACTGAATCAAGGATGGATGGAAAGGACAGAGGACAGGGGTAGAAGAAGAATGTAGGAGGGTAGTATGGCTTCCAGACACCTCCCTGTGCCCACGGACTTAACCTTGGATATGTAAACAGCTAGTGCACCGTACCCTTCAAGCGTTATTATAGGGTACGGTATTAGTCCACCAAGTCTCCGTTAATAGCACTCAAAACAGGTCACGAACTGTCACACACTAAGGTCGCTAAGATTGTAGAGCACTGTGACCATCTAAAGTCTAGTTGGTGATCGCAGGTATACTGATTAGGAATGTCCTGGGCAAATATCGTGGTGTAGAATTTGCCGTTAGGGACCTACAGGCAACTAACTAAGCCACCAAGAGACTGTGCACTTTACGTGTGAGTGTGTACCTCTGCGCGTTGTCTTTTTGCAATCAATCAGGAGTCCACCTGCCCCGCCGACCACCGCACTGCTTTGAGAGGCAAGCATCACTGGCTACCCGAGGACAGCCAAGGCGACCCCCCCCCCCCCAACCCCAACCAAACTTCAGCCACTGGGTCCACAAATAGCCTGGTGCGATGCAAAGCTCAACAGGAGGCAGCAGCATACGTGAGAAGTGCACTTACAATGTTGAAGCTCATAGCTGGCACTAGTCTCTTCCTCCCTCCTGTTTTTTCATACCTCTCCTGCCTCCCTTCTGTTTTCTTGGGTTTTCCAATGCAATCTCATTCATTTGTAATATTCTCTACTCATTACTTTCCTCTTCACTTGGTAATATTGATAAATTCACCCCCCCCTTTCCACACTATCTTCCATAACTACCTAGCTATCTACTTTCTCCTCCACCATGCTACCCCCTCCCCTCCTGACCATCATCCCATCCCCCTCAACCAGTGCCTGGTGCCAAAACTGAGCTTCTACTTGGCACTAATCTTGCCCACCACCCCCAACTGCCCGCCAATACCCTCATGCCAGGCTGCCGTTCTTTTTCCCAGTCAAAACACCCTAGATTAATTCCCACTGAACCAAAAATATGTCAACCCGACTGTCTCCCGCTTCTTGTACAGATACTGGAGTTCCCCCACCTATCCTCTACCCTCTCTCACAATGTGGTCAGGATGGTAAAGGGAATTCCTGGGATAGGGAGGGTATTTCTAAGGGGAGTATTCCTCACCACCAACCTGCCAGTGATGTAACCCCTCAGGGAGTTAAATATAGACTGATGTTGTTGCTGTACCTCCTACCAACCCAACCCTCACACCCACATAGGCTATCCCACTTGGAATTCCGAGGCAAAAAATCCAGAGGGATTAAGTGCCACCATTCATCTACTATAGTCCTAAGATAAGCAAGGCTGGGAGGTGCTGGCCAGAGGAAAAAAAATGTGGTAAAGTTTCTCAATTTTTGTCAAAACATGCAACAGCTCAGTTCACCATTATTGCTAAATTCACTCATTGGACACAATTTTGTCTCCATTCAGACAAGTAATTCTACCTCCTTCCCATCTTCCTGGTGCAACTGGGATCAAGCAATATGGTAGTTATGTATCAACAGCAATTTTGTTACCAGAAAAGTAGATGAACCTTCCTCTATGTTTAGTACAGTATGGGATATAAAATAATTGAATAACACAAGCAAATCATATCACTCACTTGTTATTATGCAGAAAGAATTGTTATTTAGGTGTGTACGAGCACCATGACTGTAACATTACTGCTTCAAAAACACCTTTAAAATGGCAGACATTTGATGTACCAGTAGAGCACCATATTGTTTGTCTCATAAGGAAGATACAAGAAATGTTCTAAAGAGAATCTTTTCATCAGCAAACTGCCACAAAACCACAACTGGTCATAATGACTTGCTGATTGACACACCACACTGCACTACCAGACACAAAAATACTATGCAAGAAAATATCAATTTATCTGAGTTGCAGCAACATACTTAGTGACCCCCAAACCAAAAAGTTGCTTTGCAAATCTAAACCATTTGCATCAAGAACACCTTACGGAAGGTATAAAGAGGCACACAAACCTTAAACAACATGCATAGGAGTGTCAATAGCAAGTGAATCTCCACATCACCTATAAAAAGGTAAGTTTTCACTATACCACAAACCACATCTTCCTTAAAATTCATCCTCACTCAACATAAATAAAGAGAGAGAGGCACACTCACATACACCTTATCCTGACCTCATTCACAAAGTGCAACAACAAAACATTAAATCTGACCCCTGCCAAAAATGCAAAGGGAAAAGGGGGCATAAGATCTGGGTCACACATTCCAGACACTCCACATTTACACAGCTGTTCTCAAAAGTCAGAAATATATGAATCTCACCTTGAGCACCTTGTCAAGAGAAGGGTAAGATATGATCGAGTGATGAGGTGGAGGACGAGATAGACATGGTGAGTGAAGGTAGTGAGTGAGTGGGTGGGATGGCAGGGGAAGTGAGTGGGTAGGATGGTGGAGATTGTGATGGGGGAAGTGATGATGTGTTGAGTGTGAAGGTGGAAGGTGTAATGGGCTAGGTGGAGAGGTACACATGTGGGACGGAAGGTATACGGTAATGGGCAAGGTGGAGAAGTACAGTCGGCGGCAGAAGTCATGTCGCCTCATCTGCTTCACCAAGACACGCAGTGTTCATGGACTCGAGAAATACGTACGTTTTCTACACTTAATAATCTTGAGTCTATGAACATCGCGTGCCTCGGTAAAGCAAATGAGGCGACAGGACTTTTGCCACCAACTGTACATGTGAGGACAGGGAAGGGCTAGGTGGACACATACACGTGTGGAGGTGGAGAGGTACAAGTGTAGAGGTAGAATGTGTAACAGGCTGGGTGGTAGGGTACACGTGTGGAGGAAAGTGATTCACCATAGGAGTGAATTGTATGAACCAATATAACAGAGACAAATAATAACTAGAGTTTTGCATCATTTTTCGAGGCTGTTTCATTCAAAGGAGTTGCTCCTAGGACTACAGACCGTAACGGTACAAGATGAGATGGTGAAGGCTCTGGAGGTTTAACAGACAAGATAAACAAATGGGCAGGGCATAGTAAGGATGTGGAGGTCACTGTGGGGAATGGGTTAGTTAGAGAAGAAGATGCCAAGGACAGAGGAGTAAACTATGTGAGTATGAAGGCCAAGGACAGACCACCTGATACCAAAAATACACACAAATAAAAAATTCAGTTCAGTGAGAGAAAAATAAGTACTCCTGTCAATTATAATAATAACAAGGGCAGTGAAGTGAAGTACCACCCCATCTTAGAAGGTCTATGTAGTCTCAGTTTACAATCTGATTTGAAGGGAGGTGATAGCAATACCATTACACAGAGCAGGTAAAGGAAAAGAGAAAGAAATCATGTTAAGGTCACTACTAATCAACTATGCTCATCCTGTCTCCACCAGCTTCCAGTCTTTTGCTGATAAGACTACGGTAGGCATAAAATTTGGAAAGCAACAAATGTAAAATCCATTTAGGCTACTGCATGAAACATTTTCAACATTCCCATTTTTAATGCAAACCTGATAAGAGTTCATAAGTAAAGTACATAGAGAAACAACATTATCCTAACCAAGTGTAGAAAACCCAGTACCATACTACTAATGTACACTTCAGTATACAACTAATAACAATTATATAAACTTATATATCCAAATTTAACACTATGCAGTATGATGGGTGTATGGTACTTTATACATAGTACAGTATGGTACATGATGAATGAACATGTACTGTACTAAATCTGCTGTTGTCTTGGCAGAGGGCAGTGCTAAGCAAGTTGATCTTGCCTGCTTTTACTAGGTGTGATTGTTGCTAATGGTTTACAACATTGGCCATACCATTCACAGATATATTTTACACAATTCTTCTCATTGCTGCCAGAGTGAACATCAGTGACACTTTGTACACTTGTAAGGTCTAACAACTAAAACCATTCATTACTCTCTCACTCATTGCAGTGAAGCATAAAAAAAAAAAAAAAGGATATCACCAGCCGATAAACAAACTTAAAACGCAGTATATTCTGTACTAAAATATCTTGTGATATTATATTATATATATATATTATATTATATATATATATTATATTATATATATATATTATATTGTGATATTATATTGGCTTAATATTATATTCCTTCTGTACAAAATGAGACTGACATTCTAATAAGAAGAATTCTATCTCTGTTGAAAAAAATATTTGTTTAAAGTGAAGCATAGGTGACTGGAGAGTTACATAAAGTACCGTACCAGACAAACTTGGATACAGCACAGTAGCAACTATAATCAGTGGCCACTGTTTGGCATGCTATGTCTATCACCATCATATAAAAGCCTAACATATTCATACAATAAAAACTTCCCAACTTAACTACAATTGTACAGTACTGTATATTACAGTATAAAGCTATTATATTTTTACTAATGTAATACCAAAAATATCCTTTGCAACCTTTTACAGTTCCAAAAAGCATTTTCAATGGATATTATAGTTTGTTCATTTCATATGGACAACCAGTTTATACAGGCTTGCTGCAAAGTATAGTAGCTAGCTTGTATTCAACAAAGAAAGAATTCCAACACTATGACCAATCCCTACTTATCTCATCACTCACACATCAACATCAAAACAAATCGGTTTTTGTTTATTCATTTGGCTACTCCAGCAAAAGTCTGGCAATGGCACAAGGGCTTTGGCAGCCTATATTATTCTCTTGCATCACTGCTTAAAAGAGTTACAACCCTAGACACACTCCCCTGAAATATATTAAGTAAGACACAAATGCATAGTGCATAATAATAAGGCATTGGTGCAGTCAGTGATGTGGCAACTGTGTTTCTAGACATATATGATAAAACTCCTTGATACTGTGCCACATCTAACACTTGTTAGAAAAATTATGCTGCATATATCATGTAAACCTGATTACAGTGTAGCTAAATGCTATAAAATACTTGACAAAGCATGCAGTTCATTTTAGCATAAGAGATTTGTGCTGAAGTGTAGAGTACCGGTACTGGTGCACTATTAGCAGGACGGTAATTTACACTAAAATAATTTCACGTAGGCTATTCTGCTGATCTAAATGAAATATTTGCTGTGGGTGACATAAGCCAAAATATATCAGGTACTGGTTAATTAAAGACTGCCTTACCCTACTGGCCTCATTAACACTGTCCTACATTACTAGTACGAGAACCAGATTCTTCTGCTTCTTGATCAACAAATCAAGAGTTTTGGTATTTATGTGTGGTGCAATATTGTAAAACCTAGTACAGTACCAGTACCAGTAAGGCTTTGTTGACTTCTGGCAATGGTATTACACTGGAGATGGTATGCACACACATTAGAAAAAAAACTAGCATTACACAAGTTCACAGCTATATACAAGGCCAATAAATCACAAAACAATGCTGGTGTTCCAACTCAATGTGTTACACAATTTGGATACACTAGAAACTGAACATGTTAGAATGAGAGCTCCAGGGTAATAGAACAAGTGTAAGGTGCAAGGTGTGTTGTGGTGGTACAATGGTACTGGGTAGGTGGAACAGAAACATAGGTTAAGGTACAGTACTTAATTACTGGTAATTGACAATAATACCTACCAATGCATTGAGTACCTGTACTAGCTAGCACAAATTAAGGCTTATGTAGCAAAATCCAGAACACTGGAAGTAGCAGTCCTGGAAGCCCCAAGGAATGGTTTCCTTTCAGTAAGATGGTAAAACAGACCCCCAGAAGAGGGTCAAAGACCATTATTTGGTATAATATTTTTACATAATACAAAGCTGACATTTCAATAGATATAATTTCTATATGGCCCTCTTTGCAGCCATCATGCACAGGTATTAGAATATTTTAACTCCTATGGGAGGCTACAATGTTATAATTATTAATCTACTTACATTTCTGGAGATCATACATACATACATACATATTATTCACACAATTAACTCATATAGGCTTATGTCTTATTTGTGCTGCGATGACAAAGCCTAGGCCTATACAGTACCGTATGAGATTCACAGCTTTTATCAGGATATAGAATGATATGGATATGTCCTGTGACAGATAATGTCGTGTCAATGCCTTCAGTCATTTGCCAAGAGCTCCAACATTCATATTACCAAAAATCAATATGTACCAATTATACTGGCATTTGGTAGCACTGAATACAGGAAATTGGGTGACAAAAGACATAACAGAAATTGGTCAACAGATAAGGAAGCCAATGGGTATTCGTATTAAGAATTACACATTAAAAAGTCTATTTTGTCCTTCCTCGTCTTGCTGGTGCCAATATATATTTTATTGTGTATTAGTTTTTTTCTGTGTGTGTGGGGGGGAGGGGGGGGTTACATATTACACTTCCTCATTTCTGAAGTTGTCGAGCTCTGTCTGTAGTTATGGACAGACAATCAAACTGACTAATACAACATTGGATGATGTCTTGAGTTATTTGGTGGCTATCTTTTTTTTATAATGTCCAATGCTGAAGAGTGATCAACTAACCAACCTGCCTGACAAATAACCCCTTGGGTGGCTAACTCACTCACTCGATAACTCACCCGCTCACTTCACACCTGAACCTGATGTGACACCCAGTCCTGAGTAACGAGTAATCACATTTATATACAAACCCTAGTCCATAAAATTACTCAAACTCTGCATTGACACATTTCTCTAAATAATGCAGTAATATACAATCAATTATATATTTCCCTCCAGTGGCATATAAAATTCTCTAAAAATAAGGTAACATACATTCATTTAATTATTTACTGTTAAGCCATTACTGGTATGCAAAGAGGGAAGTGTATTAAGCTATAAATGCAGTTATGGGGTGCTGTGTATAGAAGTAAGACACATATGAGGTGGTGGTGGTGTAAGGTGATGGTATGAGGTGGAGGTGTAAGGCAGGTGTGAGGTGGGGGTGTAAGGCAGGTGTGAGGTGGTGGGGTAAGGGTGGTATGAGGTGGAGTTGTGAGGTGATGGTATGAGATGGTGGTGTAAGGCAGGTATGAGGAGATGGTGGGGTAAAAGTAGAGAAGTACTCAGTTCACAATATTGTATATTTTAGTATCATTACCCACTATTTTGGACCAATCTAAGACATTTTTCATCTATGGTGTTTCTCTCGGAGATGCCCCGTTTTACAAACATAATTTGGATATTAGTTTGACCTAACCTGACCTGACCTAACCTAGACCACAGCAGACTAACGGGATATAATCGGTGTAAACTATCATAAAGTGACCGGGGCAAATTCCAGGGACCTAGCCGGATGTGGTAACACTGCGCAGCCCTAGCCAAGAACGGAGTACTTCTCAACTGATACCGGTGGTGGTGTAAGATAAGGCAGCTGTTAGGTGGTGGTGTAAAGACAGGTGTAAGGCAGTTGCACAAGGCAGGTATGAGGCAATGGTGTAAGACAGGTGCAAGGCAGTTACATAAGGCAGGTATGAGGCAATGGTGTAAGACAGGTGTGAGGTGGTAGTGTTATAAGGTGATGATGTAAGGCAAGTATGAGGTGGTGATGGTATAAGAAAGGTATGAGGCAGTCAGGAAGGTATGAGGCAGTCAGGAAGGTATGAGGCAGTCAGGCAAGTATGAGGTGAATTGCAGACAACATAAGACTCGAGTTAGACTAGTTAGCTCCAGTAAAACCTACATTCAGCAGACAAGGGTATAAGTCATGGAGGAGGAGCAGGAGGAGGAGGTAAGGAGTTAAGGTGTAGCCTGAAGGAGGAGATGGAGGAGCCTGAAGGAGGAGGAGGAAGAGGAGATGGTGGTGGAGCCTGAAGGAAGGAGGAAATGGTGGAGGAGCCCGAAGGAGTAAGAAGAGAAGGAGGAAACGGCGGAGGAGCCTGAGGGAGGAGGAGGAGGAGCAGGTAAGGAGTAGCCTGGAGGAGGAGCCTGAAGGAGCAGCAGGAGGTATAGGTGGCAGACAACTACCTACCGTTCCTCCATCAGCTGTTTCCTCCACCCCTCCTCCTTGCTTGCCCCACCCTCTACCTCACACACACACAACTTATAAACCACACCATCACCATAACCACACACAACAGCCTTAAATAGCACACACAGACGGTCAGTGAAATGAGGAAGAGTAGAGAGAGAGACATAGTATTGAGGAAGAAGGTCATGGCTATAGAGAGGACGGCCATCATATCATCACAGGACATCATCTTTTTACAACTACTTACTGCTAATTTTCATGCCCGGGAAAGATACTGAAGGCGGCCCTTTGTTCGCCTCGGCGAAACTTGTAGTCCTGGCTCGTCCACTCATCGTCGGAAAGGTTCAAATAAGGAGGAAACGTACGAAAATCCCGTCTCATTTCACGCGCACCAAAGAACCACCATGGGCCTAGCTGTGGCAGGCAGGTCCATGTTTCCTGCTATACTGCCCTGCCTTCCATCACACTACACTTATCACTATAACCTACACACTACAAGGGACCCATAACCCCCGCCAGATCCCACCAAGGCCCAACACATTAGTAGTATTTCCCAAGATTTCTCCCCTGCTATGCACTGGCGATTTTCAGAGCCTGACTGAGATGCGTTCCATTATTGATCCTGGCAGACCCTACCCAGAGACGGTCCCCTCATACCTTATTTCTCACATATATACACTTATACCACCCTAATACCTATTCTATCACACATTTCTAGCCACGAGGAATATTACCATGGCGTTGGAACTATTTCATGTGAGCTACGTGTTGAGATAATACTTGGGAGTAAGTTGGATTTAAGAGTCTGTCACGATACACACATCATTATTGGAACCTAACCTGCCATTGACCGAGGGCTTCAGCTCAGCCAATCACAGACCTCGACGCATCCCGTCTGGCACCCAGTCCCTTTTGTTGCCACATTCACCTATAATAATGCCCAATTCTTGTCGTTTATTGGAGTAATCGACACATTTTTATATACAGCATGAAATTGTGACGACATATATCACTCTGAGCCATAAATTGTATACATGTATATATTATATCCACGTATGTAGAGCAACTTCATCATTTTTCGAAGAGGGCGACCTTACAGTATGACGTCATAAACAACTGAGAATCGATGGGCGCACACATTTAATGAATGAACGTACTATTCCAAGTACGAAACACCTAGCAGTCTTGGAATGTACATTGTTATCTCATAACATATTTATCCTCATCTCTGGGCCACCTAACCAAATGCCATCACCGTAAAAAAAGGAAAATAATCAGCTGATGCCTGTCTGGATGGACCAAATGTTGCGGCTCCAATTTAAAAAGCCTCTTGTTTGTTGGGTCTATCAACCTTACTGGGCTGGCTGCTGACTTTCCCGTGTAGCCTACAGTATGTGATGATGAGGTCACCATAAGGGCGTCCTTCCTTCCGTCAGTTTGTCCTTACTTTTATAGTATTTCTACATCCCTCCCACACCTACGACCATTACATTACTAATTCCTGACTCATTTCCGCTGTCGACAGAGTACAAGACTAGTGGACAGGTGTAAAATAAATAAATAAATAAATAAATGATAATAGGTAGAATTTATATATATGCTTTGTGATGTTTACTTAAATATTTGATGGCACTATAACTTCAGCAAAATCAATTAAACTATATAGTGAAATTACTTACATTATTATTATTATTATTATTATTATTATTATTATTAGCAAATGTGTAGATAATGTTGTTACACATGACTTTTTTTCGTATTACTAGGCCTAAAAGATTGTAGGACATTTTATAGATATAGAAATAGATGTATTAATATGAAGGCAAAGGTACCAATTCAGATATATAGATAGTATTTGATATTAATTACTTCATGATCACTCGAATGGTATGAAGAAATGAGAGATTAATAATTGCACTTGACCCTATACTCATCGTACAGAAATTATAGGAAGGATTATACAGTGAATCAACATACAGTAGGATAATATCTATATAATTCCCAATAATGCAGATATAGATGAAGATACAGTAAGTATAAAAACAATATAATGCCGTATAATATGATGTACAGAACGCTACATAATAATAATAATAATAATAATAATAATAATAATAATAATAATAATAATAATGATAATAACAATCTCTCGTGAACGTGATCTTAAAAATCCTGAGATAATAATAATAATAATAATAATAATAATAACAATAATAATAATAATAATAATAATAATAATAACAATAACAATAATAATAATAATAATAATAATAATAATAATAATAATAATAATAATAATAATAATAATAACACTAATAATAATAATAATAATAATAATAATAATAATAATAACAATAACAATAATAATAATAATAATAATAATAATAATAATAACAATAATAACAATAATAATAATAATAACAATAATAATAATAATAATAATAATAATACAAATGTGTCGTGAACGTGATATTAAAATCCTGAATAAATAATAACAATAATAAGAATAACAACCTGTAGTCAAGTTAAGGTGTTCTCTTCTCCTTCTGTGAGTAAAATAAGTGTTGTTGGAATGTATTGATTAGACCAGACCCTAGGAATACATACACAGCAGTACAGTACACAGGCTATATCTTGGTAGTAAAGTCGTGAACCATAATAATAATAATAATAATAATAATAATAATAATAATAATAATAATAATAATAATAATAATAATAATAAAAATAATAATAATAATAATAAAATAATAATAATAATAATAATGATAGTAATAATAATAATAATAATAATAATAATAATAATAATAATAATAATAATAATAATAATAATAATGATAATAATAATAATAATAAGCTTTCCTCTGTTTGTTAGCTGAGAATCCTTAAAAAAATAAATACAAAAAAACCCTTTCCTCTGTTAGATGAGAAAAATTCAAATAAAAATATAATTATATAGATTAGCATAGGGTAGGATAAGTGTGTGTGTGTGTGTGTGTGTAGCATAGGGTAGGTAGGATGAGTTGTGTGTGTATGTGTGTGTGTATGTGTGTGTAGCATAGGGTATATAGGATAAGTCGTGTGTGTGTATATGTGTGTATGTGTGTATATGGGTGTGTGTGTTTGTGTGTGTGTGTGTGTGTAGCATAGGGTAAGATGAGTCTCGTGTGTGTGTATATGTGTGTATGTGTGTATATGGGTGTGTGTGTGTGTGTGTGTGTGTGAGTGTAGCATAGGGTAAGATGAGTCTCGTGTGTGTGTATATGTGTGTATGTGTGTATAATGGGTGTGTGTGTGTGTGTGTGTGTGTGAGTGTAGCATAGGGTAAGATGAGTCTGGTGTGTGTATATGTGTGTGTATAATATGTATGTGTGTATATGTGTGTGTATATATATGTGTATGTGTGTATATGTGTGTGTATATATATGTGTATGTGTGTGTATGTATGTATATTGATTTAATTAAACACATAATTATAACTAACCAACCATACTGTATAGATGAGAGTATGATAACACACACTAAAGTGAATAGAACACACGATAGTCACTCAGTTAGCTAGTTATGGTGTGTGTGTGTGTGTGTGTGTTGAAGGGATGTGTGTGTGTGTGTGTGTATGTGTGGTGTGTTATAGGGATGAGGGGGGGATTTGTGTGTGTGTCTTTGAAGGGATGGGGGGATATGTGTGTGTGGTGTGTGTGTGTGTGTGTGTGTGTGTGTGTGTGTGTTTGAAAGGATGGGGGGGGGGGATGTGTGTGTGTGTGTGTTATAGGGATGAGGGGGGGGATGTGTGTGTGTGTCTTTGAAGGGATGGGGGGATGTGTGTGTGTGTGTGTGTGTGTGTTGAAGGGGATGGGGGGGGGGATGTGTGTGTGTGTGTGTGAGTGTGTGTGTGTTGAAGGGATGTGTGTGTGTGTGTGTGTGTGTCTTTGAAGGGATGGGGGGATGTGTGTGTGTGTGTGAGTGTGTGTGTGTTATA
>JAWQEG010004679.1:0-28033 GCA_033782935.1 Petrolisthes cinctipes | reverse complement strand
GGCTTCCCTCAAGTTGTCTCGCTTTTTTATCCGGTTAACTTGGGGACTCGCTGGTCTTCTGGTTTTCTCTCTCTCTCTCTCTCTCTCTCTCTCTCTCTCTCTCTCTCTCTCTCTCTCTCTCTCTCTCTCTCTCCTTCCTTGACTTCTTTTCTTTATTGGGTTAACTTGGGTACACGCTGGTCTTCTGTGCTCATCCTCTCTCTCTCTCTCTCTCTCTCTCTCTCCTCTCTCTCTCTCTCTCCTTTCTTGACTTCTTTTCTTTATTGGGTTAACTTGGGTACTCGCTGGTCTTCTGTGCTCTCTCTCTCTCTCTCTCTCTCTCTCTCTCTCTCTCTCTCTCTCCTTCCTTTCTTCCTTCCTTCATTTTCTAACTTCATTACATACTTCTCTGTTTACTTGCCCCCTTCCTTCACCTGATTCTGTTTCTTCATTACTTTCCTTTCTTCCTTCCTTTCTTCTTTCTTTACGTCTTTCCATCCTTCCTTTTTTACTTACTTTCTTCCTTCCTTCCTTCGTTTCTGTCCTGACTTTTTTACTTAGTTCTCTATTTACTTTCTCGCTTCCTTCACCTGGTTCTCTTTCTTCATTACTTTCCTATCTTCCTTCCTTCCTTGTTTCCTTCCTTCCTTCCTTCATTGTCTGACTTCTTTACTGACTTTTCTATTTACTTGCTCGCTTCCTTCACCTGGCTCTCTTTCTTCATTACTTTCCTCCTTGTCTTACTCTCATTTTCTGACATCCCTCCTCATTTCTTTACTTCTCTGTTTACTTGTTCAATTCCTTTACTATACCCCAACAGCAGGGGTTCCATTCTTCCTCCCTTTCCTGACCTAATTAATTGCGATGCAGGCTTTATTTATCTGCTTCCTTCATTCTTTCTCTCCTCACCTTACAACATTACGAAACTGAGAAGTGAATAAATTTTAGTGCATCCTCAAATATATATATAAAAATAAAAAATAAACAAAGAAATAATAAGTGAAATAAAGTAAAATAGAATAAAAAAATCAAGATCGGGAGTGAATATATATTGTTTACACTTTACTTACAAGAATGGAGTGGCGTGGAATTGTTATGTCCTTAGAGATTTTATTTGCCATTTACCAAGGGACTAACTCTCCCTCCTCCGTCATCCATCCCTATTCTTTTTTCTCTGTCAGGTATCTGGTTTCCATCCTGTACCAATTGTTTGTCATCCATGTCTTCTGTCTACCCGTCAATATATAAAATTTTATCTGTCTGTATGTCTATCTGTCTCTGTTATATGTCGTTAATATCTCTATGTTAATTAATGTCTCTATCCATCCTGTGCCGTTAATGTCTCTATCCATCCTGTGTTGTTAATGTCTCTATCCATCCTGTGTTGTTAATGTCTCTATCCATTCTTTATCGTAAATGTCTATATCTATCCGTCCTGTGTCGTTAATGTCTCTTTCTGTCGGTCCTGTCTCATCGTATATTTATCAACGTGTGTCCGCATGTCTGTAGCACCGCCGTCTCTCCCTACTTAGGCCTTTGCTCTACTGCTAAGGGGAGACTCTATTGTTGGTAAATTGGTTGGCTACTGATTCTTCCAAACTATGCCACAACACAAAATTATCCCTTATTAGTAACACTGAGGTAGTCTTCTTTCCTTGCATATATAGGGTAGTTGTTTGGAGGAATCATTAGCCCTTCAATCCACCAACAAACTACGTCTACCAAACCTGCCGCAGATAATATTGAGTATAGCCTCCGTCGAGTGTTTTCTCTTCTTCCCTACACGTCAATATTTGGTCTTGAACTTCACATGTCTCCCTCTTATGACCTCCTTACAAATGACTGGATCTTGTAAACTAATTGCTATACTTTTTCCACCTCCCCCTCAATGAATGCATACATAATTTATGGTATATACGGAATTCTTGGGAGATGTGTTTGTTCGTTGTTCTAAGGAGAAAATAATGTTATGTGAAGTGTTTTCCAAGGGCGACGGATTTTGATCTATAAATACTGGAGAGTATATTTTTATTGGGAACGGGACACCCCACTTTACTTTACTCTACATGTGAAAAGTTGAATGGTGAATAAGAGGGCTAACATGGTAGTAAGTACGTGAGAGGGTTTGTATGGTACGTGAGAATGCTGGCATGGTACGTGAGAGGGTTGGGTATGGTACGTGAGAGGGTTGGTATGGTACGTGACAGGGTTGGTATGGTACATGAGTGGGTTGTCATGGTAAGTGAGAGAGTTGGGGTGGTAAGTGAGAGGGTTGGTATGGTACATGAGTGGGTTGTCATGGTAAGTGAGAGAGTTGGGGTGGTAAGTGAGAGAGTTGGTTGGGGTGGTAAGTGAGAGAGTTGGGGTGGTAAGTGAGAAGGTTGGCATGGTGACGGCGACGTTACTACGATTTCCCATTTGAGAATCCTTTGGGGGAGTCTGGCTTAAGTCTGCATTTGGGAGGAAGGCTGTGGGGGCTACCGAGGGAGGGGGGATGTGGGGGAAACAGAGGGGAGAAGTAAGTACAAGGAACAGAGAGGGGAGGGGGGTACACAGAAAAACAGAGGGGAGGAGGGTACTCAAGAGGAACCAAGGGATTATGGAAAAGGAAGAGGAACCGAGATGAGGGGGGCTGTGTTGGGAATAGAGGGAGGGGAGTGAGTAAGAGGAACTGAGGGGAGGGGAGTAAGCAAGAGGAATCATAGAGAGAAAACACGAGGAACCATCTATCCTACCCTCATCTTGGCTTTTTTCCCCTCACTTCCTCCCTCCCTTCCTTCCACTGTCAGCAACCTCACTTATTTCATGGTAAGGGGAATATTATTTGAGAGGCTACATTTAATTCACTTCCGATTAAATGAGATAATTATTACCATTGTCAGGTCAGGTCAGGTAGTTAAAGGTTAAATCAGAGTTAAGTTGTTGTACTGTAGTGTAGTCAGCGGAATAAAGTCTAACAGTTTCTGCAACCTGTACCACAAGAAAACACCATTCAAAGTTACTAAAGAGATCTGTTTCTTGGCACGAGTAACATCGGATCCAGCATCATCACCCACGCTGTAGTTTAGGTGAGCTAGATTGAGTCAAGTAAATTATGGGGAATTGGTTACTTTTGGTATACTTTAGAGCGTCTTGATTCCTCCAAAGTATGCCAGGAAACAAGACCAGATTAACGAAAATTATGGTGTCCCGTTGCTTGGAATAGTCAGGAGGAATCAGTTGCTCCAGATTTACCAACACTGTACAGAACTACCCCCTGAAACGAGATCAGGTTTAGAGTTTAATTATACAGTAGTTAGGTGACGTTGGGCTCGACCTGTGTACACTCGCAATCCAAATTTGTATCCAGGTCTTGTTGAAGTTTCGAATCATTTGACATACTAGTGATCCAAATACAAAGCTTATCCTGTTTCATATTTGCTTGAGCTCGCTTAATTAATACTCGATCGGGCTATTCGAAGGATACATATTATGGATCGCGAGTGTAGTGTACAGTAGGTCAGGTTTGGTAAAAATGGGGTCAGGATAACTTTGATCAGATTCGGTTCGGGGTAAATCTAGTTCGGTTTAAATTCCAGTAGGTAAAACAAAGTGGGTCCGATTATCCTGGCTTAAAGGGAGAGGGAGATTGCATTTTGTTCTCTCGTAGTTCCATAGTGGAGTTGGATGTCATTATGTCTCTATCAGAGGCGCTTAAGGGGATAATTCTTTTTTGGTACATTGGAGCGCCTTTATCCTCCAAAGTATGCCAGGAAACAGGACCAGATTAAAAAAAAAATAATGGTGTTCTGTTGCTTGGAATAGTTTGAAGGATTCAGTTGCTCCAGAGTTACCAACATAAAATTTTACCCTTAACTCACTCAATCTCCCTTTGTCACTTTCTCACTTACTCACTCATTAACTCTTCTTCCTCCTCGGGCGCCATATGACCTCTGTTGTGGCTCCTAATATCAATCACTCAGTCAATTAATCAGTCACTACCTCTTCTTTAGGAGGGAAAAAGAGAAGTGGCTAAGGAAGGAAAGAGAGAGAGAGAGAGAGAGAGAGAGAGAGAGAGAGAGAGAGAGAGAGGAGAGAGAGAGAGAGGGAAATCATCATCATCATCATCTCCTTCCTAGTTCCGTTTTCATTTAATTAAATAACCGATGTGTGTGCGACCTGATTGTTTGAAGACGCTGAGGTCGGAGCCCCAAGGTCTTCGAGGTCACGTTTGGGACAACCCAGGTCAATTAATTAGGTCACCCATCTCCTCTCCTGCTGACTGCTGACGATAAGAGAGAGAGAGAGAGAGAGAGAGAGAGAGAGAGAGAGAGAGAGAGAGACGAGAGAGAGAGAGAGAGAGAGAGAGAGAGAGAGAGACAGCACACAGACAGACATAATATGCATAATAAAACATTTAGGTGTACAGACAGTTGAAGTCAAGCAGGGATAGGTGTAGTGAGCTTAACAGAGGTCAGATTATACATATACATATATAGCGGGGTTAGAAATGGTAACCTATTATGGGAAATCGGAAGGCTCCTCCAAACTATGCCAGGAAACAGACCCCCTCCATATGGAATTATACAAGGGATGTGTTTTATAGCTGAGTTTGGAGGCCTACATTGACTCCAAATTGAACACAAAAGGTTGCTTCTCTTAAGAGGACATAAATATAGTGTTAGTAAATCTGGAAAAAATTGATACTCCATTTAACTACTTCAAGCACCAGGCTACCAATATTTTTCCTTATATCTGGTCCTGTTTCGTGGCATACTTTGGAGGAATCAAGACACTCTGATATATCAAAAGGTGTATTATTATTCCCTTAAGGGTCAGTGCTGTAATGGTTTGCAGTATAATATGCCAGTCCTTAAAGTATCATCCTCTCTATCTCTTCTCCAGTCTTTCCTTCATTTCTCTTCCTGTTTTTTACTCTCTTTCATTTCTCTCCATCTATAACTCATTTTTCATTCTCCCTACGTCTTGTTTCCCATTGTCTCCATCCCTTCCCTTTATTCTCTCTATCTTTCCTCCTCTTTTACCTCCTTCCTCCACCATCTTCGTCCCTTCTATCTTCTTCCACAAATCAGCACCTATTACTGACCTCCAAATACGACTAAAAACCAAACACAACCCTTTAACTGAGGTCATACGGGTCAGGCGAGTCAGATGATGATTATTAGTGTGTGTGAAGGATGAGTCCAATAATTTTGAGGTTAGATGAGATTCAGGTCGGGTCAGGTCAGGTGAAGGTGGAACTGTCATAAAGTTGTAATTAGAGTGTCAGTGTGGTTTGATGGAGTGGCTAGTCTCTCTCTCTCTCTCTCCTCGTCTCTCTCTCTCTCTCTTCTCTCTCTCTCTCTCTCTCTCTCTCTGTTTAATACCTAATTTTACACACACACACACACACACACACACACACACACACACTCACTCACTCACTCACTCACTCACTCACTCACTCACTCACTCACTCACTCACTCACTCACTCACTCACTCACTCACTCACTCACTCACTCACTCACTCACTCACTCACTCACTCACTCACTCACTCACTCACTCTCTCTCTCTCTCTCTCTCTCTCTCTCCTCTCTCTCTCTCTCTCTCTCTCTCTCTCTCTCTCTCTCTCTCAAGTTCCACCGTGTTTACCTCTCGTTCTGTTCATTACCTAATTTTACACTGCTGAACTCAGACAAACAGAGGACATTTCCCCAGCATGTCTTGTTTCTCTCTATTTGTTTGTGTATGTCTGTATAGCTATCTGTCTATTTACCAATCTTATATTCTTTTTTCCTACTTATCATCTATCTGGTCATCCATGTCTCTCTTTACCAATAATGTTATGCCTATGTGGAGGCCGGCAAATAGAAGGACAACAATGATTCCTCTAAACTGTGTCAAGGAGCACGAAGTATCTGAACACTGTCCAAGATAATATAGTAATCAAACAGCAAGATAATTATCTCTTCTAATTAAATGCAGAATATGTAATGGAATATGTAATGTAATAGTGTGCATCAAGGAAAGCTGAGAATGTTACGTGTCTGTGCGTTTTCTACCCTACATAAGTTGGGGACAGTAGTAGAGCATAATAATTATAGGATGTCGTCATAGGGTGCATCACAACAGTGTATACCACAATCCAGTGCAGGGATGTAGTCTGCTTCATGGCACAATCTCAAGGATTCTACAGCTCCCCACTAGTTCCCCTGCGATCGTCCTCCTATCTACCTACCTACCAATCTACCTCCAGTTCTCCCTCCCTCCCTACCTACCTATCAACCAACCAACCTCCCTACCTACCTACCTACCAACCAACCAACCAACCTCCCTACCTACCTACCATCCTCCCTTCCAACTACCACCCGCCCTCCCTACCTACCTACCAATCTACCTCCAGCTCTCCCTCCCTACATACCTACCTATCAACCTACTTACCTACCTACCTCCCTACCAACCTACCTACCTCCCGCCCTCCCTTCCTACCTACTTACCTACCTAACTCCCTCCTTACCAACCTACCTCCCTACCTATCAACCTACCTAACTCCCTCCCTACCTACCAACCTACCTACCTTCCTACCGCCACTAAGTGTTTCGTGTGAGTGAACCATTAGGTGTAATCGCCGTCACTCCCACCTGGCTCAGAGCCCATGCAGAGTCTCTTGGTAGATGTGTCTCCAACTGGTTTGTCTGTGTGTGTGTGTGTGTGTGTGTGTGTGTGTGTGTGTAGGACAACGCTGCTGGCCTGTTTATTTGTGTTTGTTTGTGGTATGTAGGTGTGACACTAAAAAGCGGTTTGTCTGTGTGTGTGTGACGACATTGCTAAGCTTGTTAGTTTATTTATGGTTATGGATGTGACAGCGATTAGTTTGGTTACCGGCACGTTTGTAGACGAGACAGCTGTATACTTGTTTATGTAGGGATTGGTGAGAATTGTATATTTCCATGTGTACATACGCAGCTTATTGACGTAAAGCTAGTTCGTTTACCTCTGGATTGAAGAAGCTTATGAGCGCGAAGCATTACACCGGATCAACTCATATACCTCCCATCACTACACTCCAACGATCCCTCACGTAACTCCACTCAAACTTTTCTCCACCCTCTTCCATCCCCCCCATACAACACCTCCCACCAACACTATCAGCACGCTACACCCACTATCTTCACGTCACTAACCCTCTTCCACCCACCCCATACAACACCTCCCACCAACACTATCATCACGCTACACCCACTATCTTCACGTCACCACCCCTCTTCCACCCACCTCACCAACACTATCATCACGCTACACTCACTATCTTCACGTCACTACCCCTCTTAATTCTCCTCCTCCACTTCACCTGACGTCCCTTTCCCAAACCACTCCTTCCTTCACGTCCCCTCCTCCCCCACTACTACCATTCATTCCTTACGCCTCCTCTCCCCACCCTTTGCCTTCCCTCGTCCGTCCGCCCAGCCCTGCCACCCAACCAGGTCACCTCGCTCTCCTGAACACATTTGTAGACGCCAGGGATGAAATAGGGTCGACCTTCGTGCCTACATCTCATTGGCCTCCTCTGTCAGGGTTGGTGGTGGAGATGGTGGAGATTGGGGGGGGGGGGGGTGGAGATGATGGGGGGGGGGGGGCGGGGGGGGTGGAGATGAAGGGGGTGGGGGTAGTGTATAGGGGAGATGAAGACTATATTAGTAAGACAGCGTGTTAGAATTTCTGGAGCAAGCAACGAAAGCTGGTATCATTGAAGTTCATCTCGTTCGCTTTCGAATGCATAAAAAGTGGTTGCAATTTTCGTAAACATCCAAATTTTTTCTTATACGGTAATTCTAATAGTTTTCTATTTTAGTTGTGGCATGTTGTAGTCAATGTGAAGGCATGTTAAACTTATTATTACTTAGCAGATCAAATTTCCCCAAAAACGAGCAAAAGCTATTCAAAAGACCGCCCATTCACCGACAAAAATAATGTTACCAACCAACTGGAGTAGGAGGGTGTGAAGAGGAGGTGGTTAATTAGAAGAGGGTGAGAAGATGAGGTAGTTAATTAGAAGATGGTGAGAAGAGGAGGTGGTTAATTAGAAGAGGGTGTGAAGAGGAGGTGGTTAATTAGAAGAGGGTAAGAAGAGGAGGTGGTTAATTAGAAGATGGTGAGAAGAGGAGGTAGTTAATTAGAAGATGGTGAGAAGAGGAGGTGGTTAATTAGAAGATGGTGAGAAGAGGAGGTGGTTAATTAGAAGATGGTGAGAAGAGGAGGTGGTTAATTAGAAGAGGGTGAGAAGAGGAGGTAGTTAATTAGAAGATGGTGAGAAGAGGAGGTGGTTAATTAGAAGAGGGTGAGAAGAGGAGGTAGTTAATTAGAAGATGGTGAAAAGAGGAGGTAGTTAATTAGAAGATGGTATGCATTATGAAGGAGAGTACGATTTTGGCTTGGTGGGAAACGTACGAGTATAATGAGAAATGCACGAGGTGAGATGGGGAGTCTAGTGTGTGTGTGTTACAGAGAGAGAGAGAGAGAGAGAGAGAGAGAGAGAGAGAGAGAGAGAGAGAGAGAGTAGTCGTAGTGGTGGTGGTGATGGTGGAGTGGAGATGGTAGTTGTGGTAGTGGTAATGATGGAGGTAGTGGGAGCGGTGAAGGTGGAGCCTATGAACATGAGGCTCACATGTTAAAGCAGAACAGATCATAAGAGAGAGAACACACCCACCTACGTGAAGAACGGGACGAGGGGGGGAGTGGAGATGGAGGTTGTCATAAGAGTAGAGCAAATGTCCAAGGTAGACCATGGCTTGCTGATAGTGATGTTTTGGGTAGGTGTTGGAGAGATGGAGGAAAATTGTGTGTGTGACCCTTGTTAAAGTTATCGTTGTTGTTGTTGTTGTTGTTGATTAAAATAATAATCCATGTGGGCAGATCTCATCAAATCCAATTGAAAGTGACCAGATCCTCCAACAATCTTTATCCTAGCCCGGTGGGGGATGGCTAGTATTCACAGAGATTAAAATCAGCCCCCCTGAGCAGACCCTGGTAAAGTGATGTAAGGTGCTTCAGTACAACACTTCAGGTGAGGTGAAATGAAGTGAATTGGGAGAAAAGTCGGTCGGTCGGTTGATGTCCGAACGCAAAAAAAAGACACATACACCCTTTAATTGTTTATAGAATTATAATTGCAGCTAATATATTCATTAGGATAAATGTACATGGGTAGTTACAAAGTTTGATGATACAATAGTTACACGACCAATTAAAGTGAAGGAAAGACAGAATGGTAGTTTAATCGGGTTGTACGGTGTTGGTAAATCTGGAGCAACTGATTTCTCCAAACTATTTCAAGCAACGGGCCACCATTATTGTTGTTAATCTGGTCCTGTTTCCTGGCATACTTTGGAGGAATCAAGGCACTCCAATGTACCAAAATTGTACCTTAATAAATGGTTAGATAGAAGTAATGACACGGAGGTAATGAATAACCTTATTGGTCGAGAAGAATGGATGGCTTTAGACAGACAGATAGAAAAATAAATACTGTAGGTGGATATATAGATGGTTCTCGTATTTATGAGTGGAAGGGGTGTCTCTCTCTCTCTCTCTCTCTCTCTCTCTCTCTCTCTCTCTCTCTCTCTCTCTCACACACACACATAGTTTACCTTACCCCTACGGTCCTACCCTTACTTTGCAACTCCTCTACCTACTCTCTTACTCCTCTACTCACACCCCTACTTACTCTTTATCTCACCTCCTTACAGCATATCCCCCACAAACTCTCTCCATTCACACACACACAGCTCCCCACTCCTCATCCCTTCCATCCAATCTACTTCATCTGCCCACTTCGCTAAATCCTCCAGCGTTGAACAAAATACACATCTCCATTTTACATTTAGTTAGTCAATCAGTGAGTCAGGAAAGTTACATTCAGTCATTCAATCAATCAATCAGTCAGTGTATTAATCTGTCAATCAGGCGACAATAGATAACTTCAGTCAATCAGTCAGTCAGGAAAGTCACACTCAGTCAGTCAATCAATCAGTCGGTGTATTAATTTGTCAATCAGGCGACAATCGATAAATTCAGTCAATCAGTCAGTCAAGAAAGTCATATTCAGTTCATGAATCAATCAGTCAGTGTATTTATCTGTGAATTAGTCGACAATAGAAACATTCAGTCAGTCAGTCAGTCAGAAATGTCACATTCAGTCAATCAATCAAACAGTCAGTATACTAATCTGTCAATCAGGCGAAAATCGATAAATTCAGTCAATCAGTCAGTCAGTCAGAAAAGTCACATTCAGTCAATCAATCAATCAGTCAATCAGGCGAAAATCGATAAATTCAGTCAGTCATTCAGTTCATCAGTCCGTCAATTAGTCACTCAATCAGTCAGTCATTCACTTCGCCCCTTGACTGACCTCCTTCTCTCCCCTACCCCTAATTACCCAGGTGCCACGCTCGTAATGCGATTGGCCCCTTGTTAAATGGTAGTGGAGGGTGAATGGTTGGGCTCGGTGGTTGTGGTGTTGGTGGAATTATAGGTGGTGTTGGTGGTGGTGGTGGTGGAGGTGTTGGTGGTGGAATTAAAAGTGGTGGAGGTGTTGGTGGCGGAATTAAAGGTGTTGTTGTTGGTGGTGGTGGAAGGGGTGATATTAATTTTGGTGGTGGTGGAATTAAAGGTGTTGGTGTTGGTGGTGGTGGAGGTGTTGGTGGTGGAATTAAAGGTGTTGGTGTTGGTGGTGGGGGTGTTATTAGTGTTGGTGGTGGTGGAGGTGTTGGTGGAATAAAAGGTGGAGGTGTTGGTGGTGGAAGGGGTGTTATTAATGTTGGTGGAGGTGTTGTTGGTGGTGGTGGAAGGGGTGTTATTAATGTTGGAGGTGGTGGTGGAAATAAAGGTGTTGGTGGTGGTGTTGGTGGAAGGGGTGTTATTAATGTTGTTGGTGGTGGAGGTGTTGGTGGAATTAAAGATGGAGGTGTTGGTGTTGGTGGAATTAAAGGTGTTGGTGGTGGTGTTGGTGGAAGGGGTGTTATTAATGTTGTTGGTGGTGGTGGTGGAGGTGTTGGTGGAATTAAAGGTGTTGGTGATGGTGGTGGTGGTGGAAGGGGTGTTATTAATGTTGGTGGTGGTGGAGGTGTTGGTGGAATTAAAGGTGGTGGTGTTGGTGGTGGAAGGGGTGTTAGTAGTGTTGTTGGTGGAATTATAGGTGTTGGTAGTGGTGGTGGAAGTGGTGTTAGTAGTGTTGATGTTAGTGGTGATGTTAATAATGTTGGTGTTGATGTGGTGTTGGTGTTGGTGGTGATGGTATTGGAATTAGTGGTGGTGGTGGAGGTGGTGTTGATGGAGATAATATTAGTGGTGGTGTTGGCAAGGGCACCACAAATCAAACGACAAAGGTTGCAGTGAAACAATATAATTTACATAGTGACACAGTTTGGAGAAATATGTACCCTCCTGTTTGCCAACTATAATATCTCACTGTCACCTCAATTCTCAATGGGACAGTTTTTTCTTCGTGTGAAATAAAAATAGTCTGGCGTTAGTCTAGGCATATTGTCTGATAGGTTTAAGGGGGTGATACAGTGTTGGGTAAATCGGGAGCAACTGATTCCTCCAAACTATTCCAAGCAACAGACCACCATTATGTTTGTTATTTTTTTGTGTGTGTATCCTGGCCTACTATGAAGGAAATAAGGCACTCCAATGTACCAAAAATACATTATTCCTCTTAAAGTGTCGTGTATGGGGGGGTGTATTGACTATTGACTAGTAGAAATTTGTTATAAGATTTTTACATTCTCGTAATACTTCCCTCCGACAAGAAATAATTTATATGGTATTGGTTAAAGGAATCAGTTAGAGGAATCAGTAACCTTCCAGTTCCCGACAATAGATAATCACCTAACTATTGTATTTTTCTATTCGTATTCTGAAGTCGTCTACATATGCCTGCGATGCATTTACACACACAGGCTTGTCACCCAGGAGTCAGAAAGAGAGTAAGATGAGAGGGAGGAGTAAGGAATATAACGTTTCCCATTGTAATTGAGATGCAAAAGCCAGACTCACATATATTTTGCATACTGTTTTAAATATTTTGAAGCACCAGAGGACTGAATTATTGAAGTACAAACTATGAAGCACAATATCTATGCAAATATTCCATAATATTTCTTGGCTTTGTTGAGATTATTCCTCCAAAATTAAAGCTATCGCAATTTTCAGGATTGTGCGAGAGCTTTAAGCAATATTTTGGCTCTTTGCGGATTAAGCACGACCTCATGGGATTTAGGAGTGTTTTCTTGATTCATTTAGGGTTTTGTGGGATATTGCGTGATTTTGCAAGATTATAAACATATCGAGTGGCTACATGAATTCCTAAGAAAACATTAGAGACGTTACGAGATTTATGGAGTTTGGTAAGGTAGATAATAAAGAGACCTAGCCTAATGAAATTCAGCAAGATCCAAGTTACAAGGAATTAAACGATTTAGTCGGATTAGTGAAAATGCCCAAACGGGATATGGGCTACAGTATCCCATTTATCAGGTCAATTATTGCGATCCAGTCAGAAGGTTAATATCCGGATTTTTAGAGCCTGGATTATTATTTACGAAGAGCAATTACTTGTAGTATGTATCAGAACTGTGAGAAGTTTCTAAGTAGATTTGGTAATATTTAACCTAAGGAATATCTATATACCTCATTTCTATATCAGGAGAGTGTAAGTTTATAATGGGTGACCTAATATAATATATCAATAATATTTTACTTACGTTACATTGAACAAGAGATCGTCCATTCACTGCCAGCCCAAAGTTTCGTCACAAGGAGTTAGATGTTTTATATAAAAAAACAGAGACCCATAAAAAAAATTACAGCATAGTTCGACCGACCAAAGAAAAATTCGAGAATGGGATAAAAGAAAATGAGGGCGAGAGACGGGAAGAAAATGTTAATATGAGGGAGAAGGAAATTCAAGTAGAAAGCACCACAAGACACGGGTGGGGGGCAGGGGGAAGAGGGGGGAAGGGGACGTGTGTGTTTGGATGTGAGTGTGTGTGTGTGTGAAGGAAGTGGGAATAAAGGGGTAGGTGGAGTACAGAGAGAGAGAGAGAGAGAGAGAGAGAGAGAGAGAGAGAGGAGTAGGGAAGATAAGGGACAACGGGACACTATCGTCTCGAAGAAGGAATAAGGAGCACAGAAGGAAGGGGATGTTAGGGGTCAGGAAAGTTGTGTGAAGAGATGATGATGATGATTAGGGAGAAAAGTGGGGGGAGGGGGGCAGTGCACGTTTGAAGGAGGTGGGCTGGGTGGGGGAGGGACCAGTGAAGAGAGATGTAATGGGGAGGAGATGTGGGAGGGAGTTGGGAGAGAGGGAGTGGGGGGAACAGAAAGTGGGAGTGTTGACCCCTTTGACTATACCAGATCTGACCTTTCCCACGACCCAAGCCATGATTATAAAAAAAAAAAAGTGTGTATTCCTTCTTCCACCATCCTTTATCCGCCTTCCTTGTGGATGATGGAGCAAGTGTTAGTTTCATTGAAGGGCAGAGAAAAGTGTGATAATACCTTACCTTTATGATGAATACTCCACAATTACACTCCTTGAAATTCCTGAGTCCATAAAATCACAGAGTTGAATAATTTCATCACCATTACACTCTGAAAATATAGAATGGAGAGAGAAAACCAAAAATGAATATACTGTACATAAACTAAAAAAATGCTTAAGAAAGAGTGAACATCATAATCCTCACGGGATAAAAATAATGTATGATGGTAAAAATGAGAAAACAAATCGATAAAAGGCACAATTATTATTATCATTATTATCAAGTATCTGACCAATCTGAAAAAAAAAAAAAAAAAAATACAGACGGGAATAAACCACTCCCTAAATTTAACAAGACCACATAAGATGCAAATGAAACCAAAGCGATCAAACCATCTTTATTATCACTCATTATTCAACATCTTGCAGGAAATAAGCGTTTTCACCAGACCCAAAACCCACATGTCGCAAACAACTTCACGTCTGGGCTAACATGGGATTTCAGGGACCCCTAGATGTGGTACAGTGTTACTTGTGCTTATATGTACAGCCTGGGGGAACGGGTACAAAGTTGGGTCTCTCCTTCACTCACTCCATGGGTAGCTAACTAGAACTAGACGTGGGTTCTGTCTGTGTGTGTTTTTAATTTGAGGAAAATATTGAAAAGACTTGGGTACTTGTAAGGGTGTTGTTAATTATATATTTATTCATGTAGGGGGAATTTGGAAGGTAAAATATAGATTCCTCCAAGCTGTGCTACAAAACAGATGCCCTACTCGTATACTGAAGTGATCTGTTTCCTGGCATAGTTTGGAGGTTATTATATGTAGCCTTCCAATATACCCCAAAGAAATGATTCCCTTTAAAGTTCATGCATACTTTTTTAACATATGCGCACACGTGAATGCACCTATACACATCACCATGCGGCTTCCACACCTTTTTACTGAACTGTATTTACTTGTTATCTTTATGTGTACTCAAGAGTGTATTATAATATATGGGCTGGACAGACGGAACTTTTCTCCCCCGACTGTACTCTGATATATGCACAGGCACGCATGTACAATTTATTATATTATTACTGAATTTACAGTTTACATAAGATTCTGTTATTTTTTTTTATCTTCCTATCCGTAAAAAAACTTGATGGTACCTGACGATTCTATAATATATATATATATTTATTTATATTTCATTACTTCACTGTTTTAAACTCCCAAGCTACTGTACGTGATATATCCTAGTCTCTCACTGATGAAGTCTCACCTATGATTAAAACTTTACAAACAAGTCTGCCCCACGGGACTCCTTCTTTTTCCCTGTCCATCTGGCGGCGGCTTGTGACCAGGAGAAAAGGGTTGACTTCCATAGCATAAGGTTGAGTTAGGTTTAGGTTGGGTTTTGATGCTTTGGGTACGATGCATTATTTATAAGACTGAACGAAATGGAGCTGACGTGAGTAAAAACTTGGATATGTTTAGGTTAGATCAGTCTGGGATTAAGTTTAGGTTCGATTAGGTTAGGTAATTAATTGGTTAGATCAGGTGGTGGCGCTTTGGTTATCGGGCTCAAGAAAACGCCACTCAGTCACCTGTTTAGGATATTAATTAAACGTATTGTATTCTAGTCGGCATCAAAAAATTAAAAGCTGCTCACTAATTGTGGTTTTAGAGATTACACAACCAACAGGTCAGAATAATGCATGATAGATTTCGGACCAAACTAATATAGAGAATTGAACTGAGTATTGAAATTTAGATTTGTGTGGAACGTGTGCAATAAATATGTTATGTTATTTATAGCAAATAATAATTTGGTATAATGTCGAGAATGCTTCAAATCAGTTTAACGTAAAGATAAAGTACAATAATTTACGATAATTATTAAGACATTTTATAAGAGGATTAATGTTGCACTAGATGATTTTATAAGAGGATTAATATTGCACTAGATGATTTTACAAAGTGTCAACCATTTGGCTCCTGGTCTCCCACAACCAACCTCTCAGAAAGGGCTCATGTTTCCGCAAGGGGGCCACCAGGGCCACTAGGGCCACCCATCGGGGAGGGCGGGCCTACTAGGGACCATATTGGTGAGCCAGGTGGACAGGGGTCCGTGGTGGGGCAGCATGGGGGCCGGGGCATGGAAGGAAGGGGATAGGGTAGAGGACTGAGGGTGGGGGGGGGGGGGGTCCAGGCAGTG
This sequence comes from Petrolisthes cinctipes, assembly GCA_033782935.1. NCBI lineage: Eukaryota > Metazoa > Arthropoda > Malacostraca > Decapoda > Porcellanidae > Petrolisthes > Petrolisthes cinctipes. The sequence goes on along the minus strand of JAWQEG010004679.1, from coordinate 12,325 downwards.
TTGAGGGTGGTGGGTGTGGCAGGTCAGTGTGCTGGGGGACGTCTCAATCCAGGTCAGGTCTGGTTAGGTCAGCTTCAAGTCCAGGTACTAAATGAATGAACGTTTTGGAAAAGATGGTCCAGAGAAAGTAGCAAAGTCTAGAAGCAAGATTCGGTAAAAATCGAAAAAGCCGGTCTTAAAGAAACAAAGCCAAATCTCTGGGTTTCTGATGCTGGCAATGTAATAAGAGGTCTGAGAGGAAAAAATATAACAAAAATAAAGCATCGTTAAGTTGTACTGCGAGGCTGGGGGGAAAAGTGTCAATGTGAATTGTAGTTATATAAAAAATCAGATACCCACGCGTTGTGCCTTCTTAGTCTTGCTAAAACACAAGCCACAAGAAGACTATATTATCAACAAGTACTGTATGTCAAGAGAAAACGAAAATGAATTGGTGATGCAAAAGGCGGAGAGTCAGTGAGTAGATACGAGGATAGGTGAAAGGGTGTGTGTTCAAAAGGAAAGGGTTTATGTTGAAGAGGAAAGGAGAAAGGTTAGCATTTAAAGGGGAGGGTCAGTTAGTGTTCAAGAGGAAAGGGGAATGGGTATGTGCTCAAGAGGAAAGGGGTGAGGTCATCATTCAAGTGGGGAGGGTCAGTCAGAGTTCAAGAGGAAAGGTCAGCATTTAAGGGGAAGAGTAGGTTGGTATTCAAGAGGAGAGGCTCAGTGTCCAAGATGAATCAAGAGATTTCAAGAGGTCCGGCAGCACACGACGCACCTTCCTGGAGGGCGTGGGGGTGGGTTGGGGGGTTGGGGGGTGATTATGAGGAGGGAGGGTGGGTGTGTCGTTTATGGTTAGTGATTGTGTGGGTGTGCAGGAACGAGGGAGTGTGGGTGGTGGGGGGTGGGGGGGTGGTTCACAAATCACGGTGAATACTGACGAAAGAGATTTTGATTGGTGGAATTGTAAAACGGATTTCAATTGCAGGGATGTTGATAGTAATAATAATAATAATATCCATAATAATCATAATAATCAAAATAATAAGACTCGGTGACCTCGAAGCACCATAAATATCACAAGTATTGAAAAATATCCAACGGTACAACTACGGGAAACCATGAAAGAATTATAGTTTTGGGGGGCTTTGAGTGACCGCGTGTATGAAAATACTCTATTTCATATCTCGGCTAAACGGTATAGAATTTATCCTACTACAGAAATCTATTATAAATGCGGTATTTTTTTTATGTACACACACACACTACGATACAGTACTTTATTTATTTACTTATTTTCATCGGCTCAGTCGGCTATTGTGAGTCATTATTATAGGCAGAGTTAAGTAATTTAAGTAACCTTTTTAGTTTGTCACTTAGCGGAACTCTTTCTGCGCGTGCGCTTGTCGTCCTGATCCCTTTCTTGTGTGAAGGGAAGCGCATTTTAGTATTCTTGTCTGCTTTTCTAGTTTATTTTCATAGCAGAACTCTTTTCTGCTCTTGCGCTAACTCTTACAACTTTCTGTTACATAGGGAAGCGCATTGAAATTCTCTCTCTATCCATTGTATCTGTTTTACTTTATTACAAAACTTTTTTCAGTGTACTGGCTTATCTTCATTGCTCTTCCTTACTGAGGGAAGAGCAATGAGCTCACTTTCTTTCACGTTTCTAGGTTTTCGGCACAGCACAGCACAGCACAGCACAGCGCAACACAGCACATAGCAGTTTTATTAACAGCACTCTATCTCGCTCTCTCTCTCTCACACACACACACACACAATTACACACACACACATACACAGGGGAAAGGGGTCACATACCTACACACAGACTCTGGCGTACATTTACTAAAAAAAAAAAAAAAAAACTTTCTAAAAACGTTTTACGTAAATCACAAACGTCCATTGTAATCTCCTTGCTTGGGCACAGTGGGGGCAGGGAAGGAGAAGGAAAAGAGCAAAGAGAAGGCTGTGGTGAAGGGGAGTGAACGAGTGAGTGGAATTGAAACCGAGATAGGGAATGAGTGAGTAAGTAAGTGTGGGGAAATGAAGGTGATATAATGCAGAGTAAAATTAATGGGATGTTGATATTGGTGAAGATACAGTGAACGAGTTAGTGGGTGAGTAGAATTGATACTGAGATAGGGAATGAGTGAGTAAGTAAGTGTGGGGGGGAAATGAAGGTGATATACTGCAGAGAAAATTAATGTGATGTTGATATTGGTGAGGATAGAGGTTTGGAGATAGATGATGTTAGTGGTGGTGACGATACAGGTTTGGAGATCTCTAATGATGGGTGGTGGTGGTGGTGGTGAAGATGGTAGTGATGGAGAGACGAGAATGGTGATAGTGGAGGTTTAGTTAGTCGTTATTGATGTATTTCATGACGACAGTGGTGATATATTATTATGGAAGTGATGATGGTGATGAGTTTAATGGTAAAGAGTAAGGATAGTATGTATACACGTTGAAAATGGTAATAGCAGTGAGTGATGATGATGGTAGTGGTGATAGTGTTAGTTGTGGTACGAGACAAAAATGATGATGTTTTTGATGATGATAATAATAATATGTATGGTGATTATTTATGATGATAGTGGTGTGATGTTAAGTGATTGAGACATATGATACGGTAGGATTATGAATATTGACAGTGAAGGTATGAGTGGTGCTCGCAAGACTGAAAAAATAAAACATCTTCAAGCAGAAAATGGTGAAAAAAAAAAAATAGATGTTACTGTTGCAGATGTTGATGGAGGATGTTAATCAAAAGATGGTAGAGGAAATGTGGTGGTAGAAGAGATACTGATTATAATTATGGTGATGGGTGGTGGTGTTGGTTAGGTTTCCGGTAGTGGTAATGAATCTAGTTAAGAGAAGTGAGAAGACTGGGCAGAATACGAGGAGGAAAGAGTATGTGAGGAGAAGGTAGCAAAATAAGACAACAAAGATGACGAAGAAGTCCATGAAGTTGAAATAGAAGATAACAAACACGAAGGAGTCGACGAAGAAAATAGTTGAAGGGAAGAGAGAGGACGTGAGGAAGACAACGGGAAAAGAAGTGTAAAGAGTTAACAACGATTGAAAATGAAGTGGGGGTGACATTGAAAGAAGGTGAAAGGGTGTCCATGAGGGAAGGTGAGGGGATGCCTGTGACTGTTGGTGAGGAGGTAGCAACGAGAGTGCCGGATCATAGGTATTCGACGATGTCACACTTTATAGTAATGTTAGGACACGACGTTCCATGGTAGCTCCCGTGGTAGCCTCTCTGCCTCTCACTCAACAGTTTCTGGAAGATGGGTAATATGGAGGTATCGTGGTCCAAAGCGTTGTCAGAGGCGTTCTTCCGGGCGGCAGCAATCGCAGCCGCAACGGTGGAAGTTGTTGCGTGCCGTCCACGACCCCGGAGTGAATGTGTGCTGTATAACGAGGAGGTATCGAAGGCGTTATCGAAGGTGTTATCGTAAGAGGGCGTTCTGATGGGAGGTAAACGCGCCCTCCGCTGCTCCTGCTGCTGCCTATTGATCTGCTCCTGTTGCTGTTGTTGTTGGAGCATGTTGCCGAGGTTCTGTTGGCGTGAGCTGTCGGAGTCCTCGTCGTCGAAGTTGTAGTAGGGCTCGCTGGTCGTCCGGTGCAGGCTGGTTGGTTCTGTGGGCAAGACAGGCGGTCAGGCACGTAGATGGGAGGGTATGTGGAAAGACAGATGATAGGGTAAGTAGTAGGGTAAGTAGTAGGATAAGAGGTACAGTAGGTAGTGGAATAGGTGGTACGTTATAGATGGAAAGGTGGGCACTGTGTTGTTGTGCTGCAGGAGTGTCAGGAAAGGTAATGCGGTAAGACAAGTGGTGTGGCGATGTAGTAGGTATGGTGAAGGAGGTGGTTTAGTGCTGGATAGTGCTAAAGGTAAAACACTTCACTCAAAGGCTTGCATCAAAAATTCACATTCAAAACGATAATCCTGTGATGCTTATCCCACTCCAGAGCAATCCATATACACCGAGAACCTTACCAACTTCACTACCACATACTAAACTGAAATAATCAGACCCAAGCTTCCTGAATGACGACTCACGAGTCACCTTAATATAGTCAAGTTTTATATCCAGAGTTAGTTCTTAAAATCAAAAGTTAGGTTTGCCTAGTACAACTGGATACGATTATCTTACAATTGTTATATTGGCATGGCATCTGCATAATCAAATGCCGTCCGGAAAGAGTGGAAATAATACTCTTAATGAAGTAGAGAATGTGTACAATAGCTATTTTCCACAAATAATTTATGGTCAGGTTTATTATAACAAATTAATTATTGCTAAGCGTTTCATTACCTACCGATAAGAGCAATACGATTATTTACCATACAAATGTTTGATAACATAGAGTTCATAATAAGGGGTGAATTGACCAAGGGAGCGAGCGTCCCCTCTCCCTTGGATACGCCACTAGCCTCGGCATGAGTTTTTATTGCATCGAGAAGTCAATGGTCAGGTTCTAAGCTGGTTATATCGATATTTCTAAGTTGTCTTTACAGATACATTAGACTAACATCATAACAAAGATTGAAAGTGTGATTGGTATAGGTTCAGTTCTAGGTTCTGTAAAATGCTAAGCGCTTAAACTTCATCATGACACACACAACACAAGCCCTTTCTATCCGTACATCCAAAGAACAAGCAAAAACAGAGGGAAGAAGTGTATGTGGCGGTAAGAATGTGACAGGATGGTGTGGGAGTGGAACATACGGTGGTGTGCAATGTAAGGTAACGTACATTTTGAAGGAAGTATAATATTATATACTTATGATGTAAATACAAAAAGAAAGAAATACACGGAACTCTGGCCGATTTAGTTTAGGCCAGTATAGGAGGTCAGGAACGGGTCGTATTCCTAGTCAAACCCGAGGAACTTGGAGTATAGTCTGAGTTGTCATATTATCTGATAGCCAATCGAGTACTGGGTCTCAACAGTGACTGGAAATGCAATGTTTATGATCAAAGTCACACGATCTAAATAATTCTAATGACTGGGTTTATGGGCATATCTTATACTCCAATCCCGAGGAACCAGGAATACGTCATACAATAAAACGTGGGATGCCAAGTGTCACAATGTAGGGTGAAATATATACGGAGGGTGACCTGGGCCAACCTCCATCACTCTGGGCCGATTTCACAGTTGTTCTGAGTCGAGAGAAGTGGAACCGTTTATTGGCTTAAAGTCAATCAACCACAGGTGTATATAACCAAAATGTTACGTTGCCATTAGTGTTTTTTCTTTATCAAATCAGTTAATAAAGGAATAAACCAACTGAGGCTGGTAATTAAGATGTTGCTGTGCTAATTATTTTTCTTTTTCATCAATCAATCAATTAATCTATTACTGTGTTGCCGTGTTTATGGTTATTCTTATTCATCAATCAATCTAGCAAGAAAGCCATCACTGTGAAATATAACATTGCCGAGATAATGTTTTTTCTTTTTCATCAATCAAACAATCAATCAATCAGTCAATCAATCAATTACTATCTTGCCGTGTTTATGGTTTTTCTTTTTCATCCATTAATCAATCATTGAGTTACCTTGCTTATGGTTATTCATTTTCATCAATCAATCAATCAATATATCACTGAGTTGCCGTGTTTATGGATTTTCTTTTTCATCAATCAATCAATCAATCAATATATCACTGAGTTGCCGTGTTTATGGATTTTCTTTTTCATCAATCAATCAATCAAACACTGTGAAATCGGCCGTTTGTCTCTTACCCTGGAGTCCATATTGCGTGTTCACCTGCAACAGTTGAGGGCGACTGGGTCTGGTGGTGCCACTTCGGATGGTTTCGTAAGTCTTCCCTAACATGAGTATCGTATTAAGTGAGGGTTGGCAGTACAGTCGCGGTCAAAAGTTCTTCCTCTTAGTACGGTACAACTAGCAAGAATCATACTCGTACACACTATTTTTCTCCTCAATTATAATTATGAATGAGATTCTTGGTTTAGTTATTCAAGGCCAGAACAAGAGGTGAAACTCAGTCAGCGAATGTAGTAAAACAGTGTCGTCTGGCAGCACAAATCGTAACTACAGGTATAATCAGTCTTCTTTCTGATCTGGAAACACAGAGCTAATACGGGATGTGTGGCGTCAAACTTCCCTTTAATTACCGAAAGATGTGTAATGGTAAACCTGCACTTTAGTTAATGTGAGATAGGTAATGACAATCTTTACTGCCAGACAATGCTGTTCTTTCTTCGCTGGGTACATAAGAGAGGAGCAACTTTTGACCGTGAGAGTACATTCCCCCAAAAGTTAACTAGACCTTTAATGTAAGTACGTCGCTTACCTGAACACTGGGTAAAGTGTGTGATAAGCTATAAGGCAACTACTAACATCATGCAGTAATATTATACAGTCTGCGTGTTTATTTCACTTCTACTGAACACTATGGTCTAGATATCTAATGGGGAGACTGTACATATGGGAACTATTATGTATGTTAAAGGTCTTGTGATACTGTCAGTGAACTGGAAGCAAAATCAAAGGCTATTGATTCATCCAAACAATACCATAAAACAGGATTTCTTCTCACTATAGCTGATTCATCTTTTATGCCACAGTTTGGAGAAATCAATAGCCTATAATTCGCCGACAGCATCAAAGGTAGTCACTCAAGGTATGGTGTTGGTGGAGGAGTTATATATGGGTTGTTGTTATGTAAGGTGGTGTGTGTGTGTGTGTGTGTGTGTGTGTGTGTGTGTGTGTGTGTGTGGAGTGGTGTGTGTGTGTGTGTGTGTGTGTGTGTGTGTGTGTGTGTGTGTGGTAGTGGAGTGGAGTGGATGTTGGTGTGTGTGTATATGTATGTGTGTGTGTGTGTGTGTTGTCATGTAAGGCAGTGAATGTGTGTGTGTTTTTACTTAAGCCAACATTAGTGGGGAAGCAATTATTATTTATACATTAATTATTTACATCAGTTGATTAATTATTGAGGCATTCAGAACAGAAGTAAAGGTAATACCGGTTTAATTATTTTTTCGACACTGTGTCACGGAGCTTGTGATAATGTGGGCAAACTGAAGACTACCAAATCCTCCAAAGTGACAAAGGACAAAGATTGGAGGAATCATTAGTCTCAAATTTGACTACCACATCATACGTCTATTAAACAATGTAACACAACAGAGGATGGGTTACGAAAAATGGACCTGATCCTTGCCAACCCTATCGAAAGAAAATAAGTCTGATCGTTCACTCATCGTGGTGTGAAGGTATAATATTGGCTTTTGATAAACAATACCTAATGGTTTTTATACATTGAAAATCGCGTATAGTGTGTGTGTGTGTGTGTGTGTGTGTGTGTGTGTGTGTGTGTGTGTACATCATTCTAACTGGTAAATTTATTATTCCATATAGGTCTCAGTGTTTTTTTGTAATCGTTTTTGCCTTGTTAGTCTGAATTCAGACTTCTGTTCTGAACGGATTCACACTGACTTTGAGATCAACCAACACTGTAGATTTTGAATACATAGTTTAATTAAACAATATGTGTATACACTTGTACCATAAAACTGAATAACTGAAGTGAAATATATGACAAACCCTCCCTTGCTTGTTCAGTGATTCAGAAAGTGTTGATTACCAAAGTCGTGTTAGATCACAGATGACCTTTGGAAATTCATTAAAAAATTTAATACAATAAGAGACGCCCTTGAACACAACAAACCAAGCACCATCCCTACAACTCCTCTTTCCTCTCACTGCTTGAGAGTTTTGTGATAATTGTCTGTTAATAATTGTATGGTGGGGTTAATTATTGATGTAGTGGTTGGCGGGTTGCGCCTAGTAACGCCTCATACGTGTTATAATTACTGATTATAAAGCTCCGGGAAAGTTCGAAGGCTACGACGCCCTCCAAACTTTGCCACAAAACACAGACAACATGCACTGATGCCCTCAGTTTTTTGGCACAGTTTGGAGGTGCAATCAGTAACCCACCAATTCACCGGAAACGTATTACCCGCTTAAAAAATAGGGCCTTAATAAATTACACATGTACTAAAAATTGTGATTATTTAAATAACGTGAAGTTGCTGATGAATAATTATTCAGTAACTCGTTTATCTTATTTGACATTTCAGTGATATTAAAAAATAGTTTCTTACTGGTAGTGGGTGTGAAGGAGGGAGGGTAGTGTATGAGTGTATGTGGGTGAGATTGTGATTATGAGTTTGGGTATGAGTGAGTGAGGGTATAGGTGTGAGTGGAGGTATGCGTGTATGAATTTGAGTGTGACTGTGTGAGTGGTTTTCAATTTGAGTGTAAGTTTGGTGTGGCTGTAGGTGTGAGAGTGAAGGCATGGGTGCACGTGATGTAAGAGTGAATGTTATGTGTGAGTGTGGATGTGAGAATAAGTGTAAGTGTATATGAGTGTATGTGTGTTCTTGCAAGTAAAGTTCCGAGCAGATGACTGGAAAATAAAAACACTATCACAGCCTCTAAACGTAATCAGTGGGTACAAATAGAATAAGAAGGAGATTATCCCTCATAGTGAGTTCCTGATAATGAACAAACACTGTATCCCTCACCGCTATATGACACAGAAAGAAGCACACAGATAGAGAGGCTGAGACAGTATTATTTCCCTTTCACCTGCTCAGAACTGGACATGATGTTGGTGTAAGCGTGACTGTGGATATGAGTGTGGGTGGATGCGAGTGTGTCAGTGTGTTGTGTGGGTATAATGTACTGTAGGAGTTTGATAGGAATGTGGGTGTCGGTGTGGGTGATGTACGAGTTGATAGTGGTGTGGGTGTGGGTGTGGGTGTGGGTGTGGGTGCGGGCGTAACTCACCGTTCATGAAGGCAGGGTGTTGTCGCGAGGTACGGGCGTGTGGCAGCGTCTGTTGGGTGAGGGGGGCGTGGTTCCTCACCTGCAGGACATACAATAACAACACGGGTTAAGAATATTTTCCGGGTTGACTAAAAAATAATGTTTGATAGGAGATATTTTTTGTTTAGTCTTAATAAGCTGTTTGGTGTTAGTCCCATTCATTATTCATGTACCGTAACAGGTAAACTGATGCCATGGGTCAACAAAATTATGTATTAACCTTAGTTGTGTTTCCTTCGGTCAAGAAAAATAATTTGGTGTGGTGAGATAATATATCGATGCACAAGATGTTAACCGTTGTTTATGGTTCAAGGCAGGTATGATTCTAGTAATTACTGTGTGTGTATGTGTGTGTGTCTGTGTGTTTCCTGGTACGTATAATTCGTGTCTCTCGTCATTATAATCGGGGAAAACTTTGCGCAGAACACGTTTGGTTGCAAAATTGGTGTGTAAAAGCCCTAAGGACAATGTCACCCCATTGACTGATGCGCCACTCTTTCCCTGAAAGTCTCAAATAATTCCTCGTTAAAATGCATGACTGAATCTTAAACACCATCACGTTCAGATAAAATATAAATTACTTAGATAATGGACCATTGGGATAGATGTATTGGATGCCTGAATATTATCCTCTTGAAATTAATGATGCAGTGTTGCATTTGGAATATACATACATTTCATTCAGTCAGTCATTCAGTCTAAGTAAGATGTAGTCGTCATGAGCAGATTCCCAGTGAGGACGTTAAGTATCCTTCTTGCCTTTGTTCTACACAGGAAAAAAATGGTACGGTACTTCAAAGATTGTACAGTAACTCACAGAGCGTTACCTATATTTCCTTCACGTAAAGTTTGAATGTCGTGAAGTTCTATTATTGTGTTAAATGAATCACCTTAGCCCCCTTCATTAGTGCTTCTGCCTCTGAACTCTCATCTTTACGTGGTGGGAAGACTGGAAGTGAAGGCAGGTGTACAATACAATACCATTAGATCACAGACCCCTCTAAAATTATTGTACACGACCCTCCTGACGCAGAGGGTGAGGGGAGCATCAGTGTGGACATAACCGGACATAACGAGCGTAAAATATATGTTCTGGCCTCAGTAAAGGAATGATGTAGTGTACACTAGAATCCAATACGTATCATTCTGACAGTCTTATGGCATCTATATATTTTAATTCCCAGGCGACGGGGTTTTTACTGTAACATTCAAGACCACCTGACGTTATTCCAGGTTATAAATAATTAAAGAATAACGCTAGAAGATGTTGGAAGTTGATCGGAATTGTCTTCTTTGTACGACGATTCAAAATAAATTTGTAATGAGAAGTTATATAGTTTAATGTTCGTTAGAGCGAAAGGGAGTGATCTGTTCTATATAAATTGAAGGGCCACTGATTCCTACAAACTATGCCAGAAAAGATATTAAATAAGTAAATAAGGAATCGGCTATGTTGCATTGTATGGAGAGCTGCCTAGTGTCCATTTCGCCCACAAGAAGTAACCTTCCTATATGTTTAATATATGGAACAGGTAATCTCTGCCTTATTCAACAATAAAAATGATAATAAAAACCCCTACCCTTCGTTGTACTCTTCATCACATATTTCCTCCTCCTACTCAGCATCAGTATTTAAGGACCCTGTGATGTAGTCAGAAAATTGGAGGTTAGAGAGTCCTTCAAACATTGCCACGAAACACCAACTATATGGAAGGAGCTTGTTTCGTGGCATAGTCAGGAGAAATCAGAAGCCTCCAATTACCATACACCATCACAGGGCCCTGAACCAACAACTATGCCACAAAACACACAAGTACTTCCTCAGTTTGAGATAAAGGGGTCCATCTGTCTGTATTGTCGCACAGTTTCGAGGAATAAGTATGGCCTTCCATTTAGCCGACAACAGATGACTAAACTCTCTTAAGGGGAGATTCTCTTAATTGTTGGTGAATTGGAAGGTCTCTGATTCCTCCAAACTATGCCACGAAACAGATCACTTATTAGTACCATTGAGGGAGTCTGTTTTCCGGCATAGTTAGGAGGAATCAGTGGCCTTTCGACTCCATTAACCTTCAATTTCCGCGGACATGAACGTTGGAATACACTACTACTACTACTAACACTCGCCCGCGACTCGCCCCAAACCAGCGAGTGTCGAGGGAAATGTGGCGTATTGGATTGACTCCGGGATGGGATGATGAAGGCAATTTCCCAACGCGTTTCAAGGGGGGATAAACACACTTCGCTGACCCCATCCCCTCCCTCTCCCTCCGCTGGGCCGTGTTGAAATGTAGAGGGACACTACAGAAGAATGTTGTGTGTGTGTGTGTGTGTGTGTGTGTGTGTGTGTGTGTGTGTGTGTGTGTGTTGCTGTATTTTTCTCCCTTCGCTGCATACACACACACACACACACACACACACACACACACACACACACACACACACACACACACATACAGGATATGAACTGACCCCCTAACACACACACACATGCGAACACTCTAGGGTGGAACCGAACGCCATCCATATATAATATAGTTTATGCAAATATGAAAGAGCAAGGGACCGAATAACTAAATTACAAAATCTGACAGCAGCCACACACGGGGAAAACAGACGTCTATGGATATTTAGGGGGACTCTATGATGTAGTCAGAATATTGGATGTAGTCAGAATATTGGAGGTAAATTAGTCCTCTAAATATTGCAACAAAAACACCACCTATATGGAAGGAGAGCTTGTGTTGTGGCACAGTCAGGAGGAATCAGAAGCCTCCAATTCTCTCTCATACGCGATCACAGGGTCCTTAAATTTTGAACTTGGTAAATAAAACAAAAACAGGTTCCACTTCATCCTTCAAACATTGGGCCCTATTCAAGAATATTCGTGGTGTCAGTACGATGGCTCTATTGTTTGTTTGTCTATGGAGTCGTCGTACAAACACCACGCCGTCGTAATGAATCATGAATGTTCTTGAATATGGCGACGTCTGGATAATTTCAGACCATGTGCAGTCACGAGTACAAATAAGTGTACCAGCTTTGGTTGGAGCTTTGAGCAGTCTAATTCACCAACAAACTAATTTCAATGGAGATCGTATTGTGTATTTATTTACTGTCTTCAGTTATTCGATGGACACCTGAATACTTGTCAATGCTTGTGACTGTCCTTGTTGGAGGAAAGCACGTCTGATGTTCAAAGGTAAGAAATACAAAAAAAAAAAAATTCAGGTAACCCAAAAACAAAGGGTTACCGTACGTCATGGATAACATCATGGCGTAAGTGCACTAATGCCAGGCGATTTCCTACGTTAGTGTGTGTGTTAGTGTTAATATAAATCCACAATCTCAAAATCTATCCTCTCTCTCTCTCTCTCTCTCTCTTCTCTCGACGAATATGCACATAAATCTGGCGAGACATTGTACGAGGCCAATACAAGCTGGAGGACGGGGATTGGAGTACA
>JAWQEG010004678.1:105000-122957 GCA_033782935.1 Petrolisthes cinctipes | reverse complement strand
TATGACCTCGCTGTTGCGGTGCCGAATATCAATCAATCATATCACTCTCCCCACCACAGATGAACCCGGGCCAGAGTGTAAGAAGAAGCCAGGCAATGTAATGACCATACCACACACACCCAACCTCAGTACACGCACACGCTCTCGAAGCATTAACTATCCCACACACGAAGAGATGGAACAAAAGCTGTACGAAGAGGCTCAGAAGTAAGACATTTTATTATTATTATTAGTATTGGTATTATTATTATTATTATTGATATTATTATTGATATTATGATTATTGATATTATGATTATTGATATTATGATTATTATTGATATTATGATTATTATTGATATTATGATTATTGTTGATATTATTATTATTATTCATATTATTATTATTATTATTATTATTATTATTATTATTGATATTATTATTATTATTATTATTATTGATATTATTATTATTGATATTATTATATTATTAATATTATTATTATTATTAATATTATTTCATTTATATATTTTTTTATTTACATATTTATTTATTTATTTAATTTTTTAAGATTTTGTTTTGAGAGATATTGTAGTTATGTTCTCAAATTATGATACCCATGCACTTTAGTTACCTGCATGTGTGTTGAAACTAACTAACTAACTCCCACCACGACCCTATCTCACACCAGGCACGCATTCAAAGCCAACCCAGTCAACAGGAAGGCACTGGAACTCCCATCAACTGGCTATCAAGTAGAGAAGAAAACAGTCACCGCACCAGAACCATTCAACCTCACCGAAACCAAGAAAGTAAGTGTAATATATTGTGAGTGTGCAGTGAAACCTTCATTTTTTTTTTTATTTTACCCACACGACTCGCTTCCAGAGATTTTGGTGGTGGTGGTGGGTTGGTGTTAGTAAGTGTTCATTCGTCAACTTCATTATTTTGTTACTGGTTAAATTTTTGCCTGTGTTAATGTGTGTACACCTCGGTCTCGTATAGAACGTCCAATAGGTGGATAGAAGACGTCGTTCTATGTGAAATGGTTCTATGTGATACACGTAACCTTTGGGGAAAATTACAATTGGTCGATCAATCACCAAAATTGCCCCTGAAATTAACATAAAATACTTTTCAAGGTTTTTCTTGCTTTAATTCTACAGGGATGTATGTAAAATGCAAACAGTATTACAATTTGTATTAAGGTTTTGGCAGGTGACTCATGTGACTGAGACGAGTTGGTGACATCCGTGGTGGTGGAGGTGGTAGGGGGGGGAGATAGTGCGTGATGGTGGTGGAGGTGGTAGGGGGGAGATAGCGTGTGATGGTGGTGGAGGTGGTAGGGGGGGAGATATCGCGTGATCATCGTTTGTTTTCTTTTATTAACCATACGCTGGTGTTTCCTTCTCCTTTCTCTTTCCGAGAAATAACGGAAGGGTATGGCCTTCCATTTTGTAAATGCACCACCTGGCATGACTGTGTGTTGAAGCTGGTGGTTAACTCGTAATCACTAAAAACGAATGAGTCAAACACAAAATTTCCCTAACTTCATTCAACTTTATAATGTCCCTTTATGCCTCAATAATTCCCTGTTTACTCTTGAACATTGACGGTCTTTTTGGTATTTCTTCTGGTAAGACTTTCACTGTTTACTTTTGAACAATCTTTATATAATTTCCCTGTGTGGATTTCAAAATTCCCTAAAACAGAGAAATTTCCTTACACCTGGCAACACTGGGTAGTGGGAAGGAGCGGGAACACACTCACCCACACTGTACAGACGCCAGTGATATCATTTCCTGACACGTTAATTATGATTTCGCTCGTTTTGTATAAGAACTCCTGGGACACACACACTCACCCACACTGTACAGACGCCAGTGATATCATTTCCTGACACGTTCATTATGATTTCGCTCGTTTTGTATAAGAACTCCTGGGACACACACACACACCCACACTGTACAGACGCCAGTGATATCATTTCCTGACACGTTCATTATGATTTCGCTCGTTTTATATAAGAACTCCTCGGATTTGCTTCACTTATTTTTGCCACCCGTTCTATATGGATACAATCGTTTTGTAAAATAATTTTAGGCTAATATTTTGGTCGCTCGTTCTATGTGAACACGTTCTATATGAGACCGAGGTGTACTTAAAAAAAAAAAAATGAAAAATTATACTATATCATTTGTATCTTTATCATACTAAAGTACAATTCTCTCTCTATATTTTTTATTTATTTATTTTATTATTATTTTTTTTTTCTGTTACCTTATGCGCATACTGTCCCACCTCTCAATTATCTTCCTCGGGTGCCATATGACCTCACTGTTGCAGCAGCACATAATATCAACCCATCTCTCTCATCAATTATCTTCTTCCTCGGGCGCCACATGACCTCACAGTTGCATCACATATAATCAATCAACTAATCCATCTCTCTTCCTCACAGGCACAAAACCACATCTCCATATTCCAAGATACATACGAAGCTCTGGGCGGCTCCAAGGCCTCACTCGTCTCCCTTCCCCACACTGGAGTACCCGGCAAGTGGGACAAAACCTCGACCAAGATACAACCGTTCAGCTTCGACTCACGGGACAAATCAAAATTCCAACTGAAGGAAGACAAGATTAAAAAGGTGAGTAATGGAGAGAGATTAAATGTGAAATTGAGTGAGGAAGGAAGGAAAGATTGAATATAACGGTGGGTAAGGAAGGAAGATTATAGAGGTGAGTAAGGAAGAGAGATTAAAATGGTGAGTAAGGAAGGAAGATTAAAAAGGAAGGTGAGTGAGGAAGAGAAAGATTAAAAAGGTGAGTATGGAGAGAAAGATTAAATGTGAAGGTGGGTAAGGAAGAGAGATTAAAATGGTGAGTAAGGAAGGAAGATTAATAAGGTGAGGAAGGAAGAGAAAGATTAAATAATTATAAAGGTGAGTAAGTAGAGAAGATTAGAAAAGTGAGGAAGGAAGAGATTAAAAAGTTGAGTAAGGAAGGAAATTTGAATATAAAGTTGAGTAAGGAAGGAAGATTAAAATGGTGAGTAAGGAAGGAAGATTAATAAGGTGAGGAAGGAGAGATGATTGAATATAAAGGTGAGTAAGGAAGGAAAGATTAATAAGATGAGTAAGGAGAGAAGATTAAAAAGGTGAGTAATGAGAGATGATTAGAAAGGTGAGTAAGGAAGGAAGATTAGAAAGGTGAGTAAGGAAGGAAGATTAAAAAGTTGAGTAATGAGCGATGATTAAAAAGGTAAGTATGGAGAGAAAGATTAAATATAAAAGTGAGTAAGGAAGAGAAAGATTAAATATAAAGGTGAGGAAGGAGAAAAAGATTAAAAAGGGGAGTAAGGAAGGAAGATTAAAAATAAAGGTGAGTAAAGAGAGAAAGATTAAATATAAAAGTGAGTAAGGAAGGAAAGATTAAAAAGGTGGGTAAGGAAGGAAGATTAAAATGGTGCGTAAAGAGAGAAAGATTAAATAAATATAAAAGTGAGTAATGAGAGAAAGATTAAATATAAGGGTGAGTGAGGAGAGAGAGATTAAAAAGGTGAGTAAGGAAGGAAGATTAAAAAGGTGAGTAAGTAATGAGATAAAGATTTAATAAAGTGAATGAGTGAGGAGGAAATGGTACGGTATATAATTTGTGTAGTTAAGGACATCTGTAAACTTGTATTTAATCATCTTTTAATTATTTGCCACCTGTCACACTATTACACAACATTATTATTATTATTGTTTTTTTTTTTATTATTATTATTATTATTATTATTATTGTTTTTTTTTATTATTATTTTTTTTTTTTTTTTTTTTTTTTTTTTTTCCACCTAATAAGCCAGTGGTAGTATATTTTAATCATTTGTGCCCTTTGCTAACTTTTTTTTTTTTTTAAGATTTTATTTCAATTTGTAATGTTCAGTATGGTAGCAATAGTAAGCAAAGCAAGAATCACAAAAACAATTATTATTATTATTATTTTTTTTTTTCGCTTGCTAATTCAATATAATATTTTTCTTTTATACACACTTGCTAATTCAATATATTACTATTATTATTATTATTTTTTTTTTTTTTTTTTTTTTTTTTTTTTTTTTTTTCACTCTTGCTAATTCATCTTATCGTTTACAGATGGTTGAAGATGAGAAGAAGCTTGCCGAGTTCCACGCCAATCCAATGCCTATGTTTGATGGAGGCGTGTACGGCTTACCCCCCAAGAAGCCTCCCACTCCCACCAGGTCACAACCATTCAACCTCCAGTCCGATCAACGAGGAGCGGCCAAACAAGAACAGTTCAAACGACAGGTGAGGAGGAAGAGGAGGAAATACTTGAAACACTTTATATTATGCTTACATAGTATTCATATCTTATACTAACAATGAAGAGGCTGGATGGAACCATTGCGGATACCTGTCCAGGATGCAACACAACACCCCATTCTATTAAACACATTATGGAAGACTGCAACGCACACAACAACACAACACCCCATTCTATTAAACACATTATTGAAGACTGCAACGCACACAACCACACTCGCCAACAACACAACACCCCATTCTATTAAACACATTATTGAAGACTGCAACACACACAACCACACTCACCAACAACACAACATACACACAACCACACTCACCAACAACACAACATACACACAACCACACTCACCAACAACACAACATACACTCTCTGAGGGCACTGTGGGAAAGCCCGGTTCAGGCCGTGGCCTTCCTCAGGAGCTCGGGGGCTGCTCGGCCAGACACCTTGAGGAACTTCAACAACAACTAACAATGATTCTTTAACATTTGTAAGGAGGAGGAGAGGGAAGGGAATATAAAGGAAGTACAGGCAACAGGAGGCCCATAGTGGTGGCCTTTTACGAGGTTACCTGTTTATCTACGTTAATCTAGATTATGGAGGGGATATTACAGGCAGATATACACCTACATTACTTTCTAAGAAGCTATACTATACTATACACCCTGGATATACAGTGAATAAATACTTGTATCCATTTTGTCTTCATTTTACACTGAGTCACTCATTGAAGACCACCAAATGTTTTACCATACACACAAATAAGTGATTTACTGAGCCTATATTAAATGCTTGGTGCTAAATTTAATCATCTTATATCAAGGGCCTACTCTACATTAATCCAAATTTATACGAGTTTTATTTATAATCATAACTTAGAATTACAAGTTTTATTTATAATCATAACTTAGAATTACAAGTTTTATTTATAATTATAACTTAGCATTAGTCATGTTGGATACTAAACATAAATATTTTTTATACGAGTTTTATTTAAAATCATAACAGAATTATGAGTTTTATTAATACATAATCATAACTTAGCATTACTCTTATTGGATACTAAACTTAAATATTTATACAAGTTTTTTATATACGGTAATAATAACTTAGCATTAGTCATGTCG
Organism: Petrolisthes cinctipes; assembly: GCA_033782935.1. Lineage (NCBI taxonomy): Eukaryota > Metazoa > Arthropoda > Malacostraca > Decapoda > Porcellanidae > Petrolisthes > Petrolisthes cinctipes. Next base: position 117,523 of record JAWQEG010004678.1, on the reverse strand, counting down.
GATACTAAACACACATAAATATTTTTCCCACTGCTCTACATTGACAGCTGGAGGAAGAGGAACAGTCAAACGCCGAGCGCCGCAAGTTCCGAGCCCAACCCGACGCAGTGGTGCACCGCCAACCCTTCATACCAGACAAGTCCTCTAAGGCACTCACCGACATCTCTGGCTTCACTCTCAACACGGAGATGCGAGCCGAGGAGAGGAACGACTACAACTTACACCTCAAAATGAAAGAAGACGAAATTCAAGCTGCGAAAAGAGAGGTGGGTTTGTTGTGAAAGTGAAAGTGGGAGAGAGGTGGGTATGTTGTGAGTGAGTGAAAGTGAGAGAGAGAGAGGTGGGTATGTTGTGAGATAGAGAGAGAGGTGGGTACATTTTGAGAGTGAGAAAGAGAGAGAGAGGTGGGTACATTGTGAGAGTGAAAGAGAGAGAGAGAGAGAGAGAGAGGTGGGTACATTGTGAGAGAGAGAAAGAGAGAGAGGTGGGTACATTGTGAGAGTGAAAGAGAGAGAGAGGTGGGTACATTGTGAGAGTGAAAGAGTGAGAGAGAGGTGCATACATTGTGAGAGTGAGAGAGAGAGAGAGAGGTGCATACATTGTGAGAGAGAGAGAGGTGGGTACATTGTGAAAGTGAGAGAGAGAGAGAGGTGGGTACATTGTGAGAGAGTGAAAGAGAGAGGTGGGTTTATTGTGAGAGTGAAAGTGAGAGAGAGAGAGAGAGAGAGAGGTGGATACAATGTGAGTGAAAGAGAAAGAGAGAGAGAGGCGAGTACAATGTGTGGATAAAATTCAGGCAGTCAATATGTTTTCCCAGGCTTATGTTATTATTTATTACCATACACACCAAGTGATTTACCGAACCTATGTTAACTAAGGAAGCCTGTGTTTGTGTATGAGACCTGGTGGCTTTTGATTCCTCCTGACCTGTTTCCTGGCATACTTTGGAGGAATCGAGAAGTGAATTACCACCTTAAGGACTCTGTGTGTGTGTGTGTGTGTGTGTGTGTGTGAATGAGTGAGTGTGTGTGTGTGTTTTTCATGGCAATATTTGAAGGACTCGCTAATTTTCCTCCAATTTTCTGACTGCATCACACACTCACACACATTCACACACATTCACACACTCACTCACACACACACTCACTCACACTCACACACACATTCACACACACACTCACACACACACACACACACACACACTCTCACACACATTCACACACACACACACACTCACTCACACACACACACTGCTGCATTCTGCTTAATAAACCGATTATTATTATTTATTATTTTATTACACACACTCACACACTGCTGCATTCTGCTTAATAAACCGATTATTATTATTTATTATTTTATTACACACACACACACACACACACAGGGTCCCTAAATAAGAATAACCTCTACTCTAAAATTACAGCAAGAAGAACGGAAGAAGGCAGAGGAGTTGGAAGAGGTCGCCCGGATGCGTCGCGAAGCCGTCCACAAAGCCAAACCCGTACCCAAATACAAACCCATGGTACTGGAGCCCACCACTCAGCCACTCACTGACCCCAAATCACCACAGCTTGCCACAGAAGCCCGCCTGCACATGAGGTCAACACGGGCCAACTCCACGTTAAATATATCGTCGGCAACTTTTACAGCGGAGTGACACTGTTGGTTTCTTGTAACAGACAGTAATATTTGAACCGTTTAAGGGGGTGCGGGGGTTTGGGACAGGCTTGGGGGGGGGTGCAGGAATAGGGGGACAGGCTTTTCGGGGGTGCAGGAATATGGGGACAGGCTTTTGGGGGGTGCGGGAATAGGGGGATAGACAGGCTTAGGTGGGGGGGGGGTAGAAAGCCTGTCCCCTATTCCCGCACTCCCCTAAACCCCTCCCCCCATTCCAGCACCCCCCTAACCCCCCCCCCCCCCCAAGCCTGTCACCCTACTCCCGCGCCAACCTAAACCCCCCCCCCCCCCCCAAGCCTGTCCCCCTACTCCCGCACCACCCTAATCCCCCTACTCCTGCACCACCCTAAACCCCCCCCCCCAAGCCTGTCCCCCAATTCCCACACCCCTTTAAACCATCGATGCTCAGTGTAAGAATTATCGTCTCTAGGGTATAATATTCCCTTACTATTAATTAAGAGGACAACAACACACTTTGGGTACATTGGAAGCACCTTGAATAAATCCTACAAACTATATCAGGAATAAACAGGACTAGATTAATAACAACAACAAAACAACAACAAATATAAGATTAACAACAACAACAACAAATATAATGGTGGTGTGTTGCTTGGAATAGTTTGTAGGAAATCAGATACTTTTAATACATTGGAAGCACCTTGAATAAATCCTCCAAGCTATACCAGGAAACAACAGGACCAGATTAATAACAACAACAAAACAACAACAAATATAAGATTAACAACAACAAATATAATGGTGGTGTGTTGCTTGGAATAGTTTGTAGGAAATCAGTTGCTTTTGATATATTGGAAGCACCTTGAATAAATCCTCCAAGCTATAACAAGAAACAACAGGACCAGATTAATAACAACAACAAAACAACAACAAATATAATGGTGGTGTTGTTGCTCGGAATAGTTTGCAGGAAATAAGTTGCTTTTGATACATTGGAAGCACCTTGAATAAATCCTCCAAGCTATACCAGGAAACAACAGGACCAGATTAAGGGGGTGCTGGGGAATAGGGTTTTTTTTGGGGGGGGTGCGGGAGTAGGGGGACAGGCTTGGGGGGGTTTAGGGAGGTGTGGGAATAGGGGACAGGCTTTCTATCCACCCCAAGCCTGTCCCCCTATTCCCGCACCCCCCCCCCCCAGTCTACCCCCAAGCCTGTCCCCCCCCCCCCAGTCTCCCCCCAAGCCTGTCCCCCTATTCCCAGTCTCCCCCCAAGCCTGTCCCCCTATTCCCAGTCTCCCCCCAAGCCTGTCCCCCTATTCCCACACACCCCCAGTCTCCCCCCCTACTCCCGCACCCCCTTAACAACAACAACAACAAATATAATGGTGGTATGTTGCTCGGAATAGTTTGTAGGAAATCGGTTGCTCCAGATTTACCAACAATGTATAATTATATTCCCGTTTAATTAACAGCATATTACCTGTGTGTGTGTGTAAGAGATATTATTTCCATGATATAATATTGTCTTCACCGGTTACAGCTCATTACTGCCCAATATATAAAATAATATCTTAGTCGTATAATATTTCCCAATCAGTAACATTGTATTATTATTATTATTGCCCAGTTTAAAAATATATTATTGTATTTGTGGATAATATTTCCTCACTAGTAATAACCAATAATTCTTTGTGTAAAAAATATTGTCTTGTTTAAAAAAATATTGTCTTCATGATAATATATTTTCTCACAAGTAACAGCCTATTATTTCTTTGTGTAAAAAATATTGTCTTGTTTAAAAAATATTGTCTTCATAATATAATATTTTTTCACTAATAACAACCAATAATTCTTTGTGTAAAAAATATTGTCTTGTTTAAAAAATATTGTCTTAATAATATAATATTTTTTCACTAGTAATGGCCAATAATTCTTTGTGTAAAAAATATTGTCTTGTGTAAAAAATATTGTCTTCATGATTTAATATTTTCTCACAAGTAACAACCAATAATTCTTTGTGTAAAAAATTATTGTCTTGTTTAAAAAATATTGTCTTCATAATATAATATTTTTTCACTAGTAACAGTCAATAATTCTTTGTGTAAAAAATATTGTCTTCATAATATAATATTTTTTCACTAGTAACAACCAATAATTCTTTGTGTAAAAAATATTGTCTTGTTTAAAAAATATTGTCTTCATGATAATATATTTTCTCACAAGTAAAAGCCAATAATTCTTTGTGTAAAAAAATATTGTCTACGTGATTTAATATTTCCTCAGGAGTAATAGCGTATTTCTGCCCAGCGTAAGAAATATTGTCTTTGGGGTCTAATATTCTCACTAGTAATATTAATCCTTGTTAGATCTACACTATCTATCTATCTATAACTCTGACACCTGGCTCCATCTGGGAATACACACACGCACATATACACACATACATATACACACACATATACGCATACATACACATACACACACACACACACACACACACATATACGCATACATACACACACATATACACACACACATATACGCATACATACACACATATACACACACACACACATATACACACACACACACATATACATACATACATACATACATACACACACACACACACACACACACACATACACACACTCCAACACTCCCTCCTGGCTTGGTCAAACCCTCCCCATCCATTCATTATATTATTTCATCTGTTACCTTTTTCGTGCTTACTGTCCCACCTCTCGATCACATTTTTCCTCAGGCGCTATATGACCACACAGTTGCGGCTCATATTATCAATAAATATATCGTTCCACTTCGATTCACATTTTCTCTCCCTCGTAATATTTCTTTACTCTCTTCTGCCTCTCATTTTACACTTAAATTTTTGTGTGTGTAATGAAACTGTGTACAGAAAACCCTCATTGTACAGTACACAGGTATTATAGGTGTGTAATATAGTGTACAATAGATGTTTACAGTACATAATTATATTCATTACACACACACTATTTCACATACATACATACATACATACATAATCCCAGTGTAAAATGAGAGCTTACTTATACACCTTAATAAATTCTCTCTCTCTCTCTGTCTCTCTCTCTCTCTCTCTCTCTCTCTGTCTCTCTCTCTCTCTGTCTCTCTCTCTGTCTCTCTCTCTGTCTCTCTCTCTCTCTCTCTCTTTTACCTCCTCTCCCCCCCCTCCTCACACACACACACGATCTTTTCTCTCTCTCTCTCTCTCTCCCCCCCCCCCCCCCCCGATGTCCAAACCACCTCCTCAACGTACAGTCGGCCTCAAAAATTGGTACACAGAGCAGTGGTTAAAAAGTGGTATTTAATTATTATCTACATAGTGAAGGCAGTGTTCTGAGACTAATTCAACTATTAACAAAAATAACATTAACTAGAAAAATTTGATGTTGGGAAATTAATATACAAATTTTTCTAGTAGTTGGGAAATTAATGTACTAAGTTTAATTTCTAGTTGGGAAATTAATGTACTAAGTTTTCTAGTTGGGAAATTAATGTACTAAGTTTTCTAGTTGGGAAATTAATGTACCAAGTTTTCTAGTAGTTGGGAAATTAATGTACCAAGTTTTCTAGTTGGGAAATTAATGTACTAAGTTTTCTAGTTGTTGGGAAATTAATATACTAAGTTTTCTAGTTGGGAAATTAATGTACTAAGTTTTCTAGTTGGGAAATTAATGTACTAAGTTTAATTTCTAGTTGGGAAATTAATGTACCAAGTTTTCTAGTTCTTGCAAAATTAATATACCAAGTTTTCTAGTTGTTGCGAACCCTTGATGCCACAGTGGTGTATATGAATTCCTGAGGCCGACTGTACACTACTTCAGAACCTAATACTAAACTTTTTATTATTATTATTATTATTATTATTTTTTTTTTTTTTTATTATTTATTATTATTATTATTATTATTATTATTTTTTTTTTTTTTTTTTTTTTTTTTTTTTTTTTTTCACCCCACATTCACCACCACCAACTAATTACCTTTTCACTCACACCGCACCTCTCATAATAATCAATTTTCTATATCAGTTTATGTGACGTTATTCAATATTAGTAAATGAATGATATGATTTTATGAGTTCTGTTATTTTTAGGTAATTTTTTTGTCCTTGTTTTCTTATTGTTTTTATATTTGTCGACATCACTTTCATTTAAATCCACTCCACTGTTTACTAGTTTTATATATAAGCATACACTAATTTTTTTATAATCAAGAAGTGTGAAATCACTTTAACAATTATATTTATAAATACTACATACTTTTTTCCATTATTCAGTAAGTATATATCAATTGTATATAGTTGAAAGGCAAAAAAAGGAGGAACAGAATTTTTGCAGACAACTACAATACCTTTAGCAAACATAACCATACTGTCATACTAATATAATTTGTTAACATATATACTTTGGAGGAATCAAGGCACTCCAAATATTTCAAAAGTATACCATCCCTTTAAAGAATTTCTACTTTACACACGATTAAAAAAAAATAGTCTTCAATCTTTCAAAAGTATACCATCCCTTTAAAGAATTTCTACTTTACACATGATTTAAAAAAAAAAAAAATAGTCTTCAATCTCTCAGAAGTATACCATCCCTTTAAAGAATTTCTACTTTACACACGATTAAAAAAAAAAAAAGAAACTATGGGGTAGGAATGAGTCCAATGTAATGATAGTCACAACTCGCAATGCCCCGGGAATAATCAAACTATTTTTCACTATCCATCATTGTCTTTGGGGTCGGAACTTTTCACCCAAGATATGTGCGATGATTTTTTATTTTTTTTTTATTATTATTATTATTTTTTTTTTTTTTTTTTTATTTTTATTTATTTTTTTTTTTTTTTCGTGTGTACAAGTGATAAATGTTTCAGTACTGTTTTATCTTTTTTTTTTTTTTTTTTTTTTTTTTTTTTTGTAAGGGTTGGTATATCTGGAGCAAATAATTCCTCCAAACTATTCCAAGCAACAGGACTCTCCATTATTATTTTTTTTTTTTCTAATCTGGTCCTGTTTCCCGGCATACTTTGGAGGAATCAAAGTAAATAAATATCTTTCCCCTTTAATTAATTAGTTTGTAAAAGGTAACCGTTGTCTGCTTGAGAAGTTGTTTTTTTTAGACTTTTAGTTATAATAATATTGTTGATGGTATAGCTAAATAATTCATTGCATGTTTACATCTTCTTATTCTGTCCCCATTTAGTTTTACGTTTGTGTGTCATGTATTCCTGAAGTGAGAAGGAATTAAGGATTAAGGAAGAATTTTTTTTATTATTATTATTTTTATAATTTTTTTTTTTAGAAAGATGTAACTTCTAGTATTTTTTATTTCACAAATATACATTTTAACAAACCTTTAGTGTATCTTTCAGTAACTATTTTCACGTTGGAAGGGAAACTGAGAAATTATAATACAAATATGTACAGTTGTGGTCAATAATAATCATCCACATATGGGTATCTCAAACAATTTACTGTCTAATGTTTTCACGTTCATATGTGATATTATTTTAAGTAGTGTGTAGCTGCTTGTATTAAATTAAAAGATGGTAGTTAACCTGTGTGTGTGTGTGTGTGTTATTGTTTTAAATAGTGTGTATCTGCTTGTATTAAATTTAAAGATGATAGTTAACCTGTGTGTGTGTGTGTTATTGTTTTAAGTAGTGTGTAGCTGCTTGTATTAAATTAAAAGATGGTAGTTAACCTATTTATTGGAAAGCTTATCATCTTAGGAACAGAGGGAAGCTGTCAAACTCTTACGTGAGTTACCCCTATATGGATGATTATATTTGACCGCAACTGTACATACATGGGATACAACACTAAACCCTGGATATACAATGAAAAATATATAGTTGTATCCACCATGTTTTCATTTTACATTCAGTCCGTCATTGAAGTTTTCCCAGACTTGTGTTATTCATTACAATACACACTAAGTTGTTTACTGAGCCTGTGTTAAGGAGGTAATTCACTTTTGTTACATTGGAGTGCCTTGTTGATTCCTCCTCCAAAGTATGCCAGGGAACAGGACTAGGAGAGCAAAAATAATGGTGTTCTGTTGTTGCTTGGAATAGTTTGGAGGATTTAGTTGCTCCAAATTTATCAACACTGAATTTCCTCCTTAAGGGACCCTGTAATATTGTAAAAAAAAAAAAAAATTAGAGTTATACGAGTCCTTCGAATATCGCCACGAAAAAAAAAAACACACACACACACACACACCTATATAGAAGGAGCTTGTGTCATGGTGTGGTCAGGAGTAATCAGAAGCCTCTAGTTTTCATACACGATCACAGGGGTCTTAATTAAAAGGATAATACAGTATGTGCCAAAATTAATCATCTTATATCAAGGGCCTACTATATAAAAAGTGATTTACTGAGCCTATGTTTTCCCAGGCTGCTTCTGTTTGTCATTACCATCATCACCATTCATTATACCAGGCTTGTTATTCATTACCATCAACACCATTCATTATACCAGGCTTCTGTTATTCATTACCATACAAACAAAATTATTTAATGAGCCTGTATTAAAAGGATATAATCATCTTATATAAAGGAAATACTGTACTGTGCTTTCTGTCTATAAAAAGTGGGTTTTTCTCAGCATGCTGCTCTTCGTCATTGTGAATTACCACTGTACTGTACAAATTAAATAATGGTAAGACATTGTGAGTGACAGTAAAAAGAAGTTTTTTTTTAATTAGGAATGGGTGACATAAGAACTAGGTCCCAGTATTTTGCCCGGTAGTTTGCCCAGATTAGGTCCCGGTAGCCTGCTGCTGTCTAGGTTAGGTCAATTGGGTTAGGTTAGGTTAGTTAAGGTACTGAGTTTTATCAGGACTAGCATCCCACTTACGAGTATAACCAATAGAAAATAACAATAGGCAGGATTTTGTGGAAAGGAACGAGCCCCTGGGGTGTGCTTCGACTCAGGTGGTCTAGAGACTATGGTATCCGGGTGTACAGTCACGGCACATAGTCCTTGAACAGGGTGTAAAGGAAATTATGCCTGGTCAAAGAATAAGTGCCTCGACTGTACTTAGCTGCCACCTCCATCTATACTAATAACAATAGGAGACATCAGGGGCAGAAGTCAGTATTGAGGATGGTAATAAAAAGCAACTACCTCATAATAGACACTGGTTAGGTTAGGTTAGGTTAGGTTGGTAAATAAGAGGGACAGAAGTCAGTATTGAGGATGGTAATAAAAAGCAACTACCTCATAATAGACACTGGTTAGGTTAGGTTAGTAAATAGGAGGGACAGAAGTCAGTATTGAGGATGGTAATAAAAAGCAACTACCTCATAATAGACACTGGTTAGGTTAGGTTAGGTTAGTAAATAGGAGGGGCAGAAGTCAGTATTGAGGATGGTAATAAAAAGCAACTACCTCATAATAGACACTGGTTAGGTTAGTAAATAGGAGGGGCAGAAGTCAGTATTGAAGATGGTAATAAAAAGCAACTACCTCATAATAGACACTGGTTAGGTTAGTAAATAGGAGGGGCAGAAGTCAGTATTGAAGATGGTAATAAAAAGCAACTACCTCCATCTATACTAATATAAAAAAAAAATCAGAAGCTATTTTTTGACGTCACGTGTCGTAATTAACTTTTCATATTTTTATATTCATTTATCCTGGGACAAACAATTAAACACGTCTATTATCTCTTTGGACTACATAACATAATATATGGCCTATATTATTTCTATCTCGGTGCGTGGAGTGCATTTCTGTAAGTTTTTTTGTTCTTTAGCATTTTTGTACGTATTTCAAAGTTCATACATGATTATTTTAGTCAATCATATAGTTAGTTTCTCATTCCTTCCTTCCTCTTTTTCATCCCTTTCCATTCTCCTTTCAATCCTTCCCATTCTTCTTCCAACCCTTTCCATTCTTCTTCCAACCCTTTCCATTCTTTAATCAACCCTTCCTATTCTCCATTCAACCCTTTCCATTCTCCTTTCAACCCTTCCCATTCTCCTTTCAACCCTTCCCATTATTCTTCCAACCCTTTCCATTCTCCTTCCAACCCTTCCCATTCTCCTTTCAACCCTTCCCATTCTCTAATCAACCCTTCCCATTCTTCTTTCATCCCTTTCCATTCTCTAATCAACCCTTTCAATTCTCCTTTCAACCCTTCCCATTCACCCTAACTTTAACAGAGAGAGAATGGGAACAAGAGAGACGTAATTAAATATCCGAAAATTTTACAAGTGTTCATCTCCAAACTCACAGTGAAACGAGACAATGATATGAGTGTGTATTTTGGTTTGCTCTCTCACTGTAAGGTCATATGAGGCAACTCGAGCACACGTGTACGATTTGTAATAATGAGCTAATGATAATTAAAATTGAAATAATGATTGATGATGTATGAGCGATTATCTCTCTCTCTCTCTCTCTCTCTCTCTCTCTCTCTCTCTCTCTCGTATCTATGTGAGCGATTATCTCTCTTCTCTCTCTCGTATCTATGTGAGCGATTATCTCTCTCCTCTCTCTCTCTTTCTCTCGTATCTATGTGAGCGATTATCTCTCTCTCTCTCTCTCTCTCTCTCTCTCTCTCTCTCTCTCTCTCTCTCTGTAACAATTTAACTGGAGTATCCGGCTGAAGTGAGATACAATTGGCAGGTATGTACACTCGCGGTCAGAAATTGTGTCTCGATTCCCTGGCAAGGTGAATCGCAAACAGCCTAGCTTTGAAGGTTCGAACACCGGTGCGTCTCCCTACAACACACGGCTAGTTGCGATTCATTGTACCAAAGGATCAGGACAAAATTTCTGACCGCGAGTGTACAGTACACTCGCAATCCAAATTATGTATCCAGGCTTGCTTCGAATAGCCTGATCGAGTATTAATTAAGCGAGCTCAAGCAAATATCAAACACGATAAGCGTTGTCATTGGATCACTAGTATGTCAGTAGGTGCATGTTCAAGAGGCTTCAGTTTATTTATTTAGGCTTTGATAGAACATAGAAGAATTAAGACACACGGGTGCTTTGTGGTGACCATACACAGTGACAGTACTGGGGACGTGGTTAAATTGCCATAGGTGTTTATTGTATTAAGGTGAAGTTAGTGAACCCGAGTGAGTGTGTCAGCTAGTGTTTGTGGCCAGGAGACATTGATCCCCACCAAGATCAAGAGCTGCAAGGTCTAGATCCCCTCCACGTGTGTCGACGATTGTATTTCAGTCCCGGGACACACAACAGACCACAGGTGATGGCTCGGTGGTCTGACTGTGATAATATAATGTGTGATTTCTTACTACAGTCGCCACCAGCCTCTGTCATGTCCCTCAGTTAAACCACAATTCACCATTATCAGCCATGTAAAAAGAGAAATTCTGATGTTGTAGTTGAGGTAAAAAGGGAAATTCTGATGCTGAAGTTGAGGTGAAAATGGAAATTCTGATGTAAAAGTTGAGGCAAAAGGGGAAATTCTGATATTAAAGTTCAGAAAAAAGGAAAATTCAGCTCTAGTTGTTGAAGTTGTGGAAAAATTTGGTGGTGGATGGGACCAGGCAAGTTAAATGCAGTGTGACCACTCCTTGGCTTTTTTCCTAAGATCTTGGATTTTTGCACCTAGTCTTGGGATCTGGGATTTATCATGAAAAAAAGCCGCTGATCTTGGGAATTCTTGATGATATTTACAAGTGTCAATTTTGTCTTTCCGTATGCATTAATGGTACACACAAGACAACATTTGATATGAAAAATTTGAATTATCTTTTTTTATATATATACCTCAACCACGGGACAGAGATATTGGCCAGCAGGCGTCGCCAGGGATAGGGAGGTGGGTACCAGCCTACAGGGAACTCGTGTGAATTTTAATCTTTATGTAAATAGTTCGTAAGGACGAATATTGCTTCTAATCATGAGGGGGTTTCCGTCTTTTTTCCTCCTTCCTAACTGTGCCGTTAGGGTCCAACCAAGATTCATCCTTATGTAATTACGTCTTTTATATTATCCTATTTCGTCCTGCACACGTTCACTTCTGAAATCTGTTGGTTTGGAACTTTGGACTGGTTACTGCCTTTACTGGTAGTCTGAATTAAGTGTTAGCCGCGGATATAGGTGTCAATACTTGATTATATATAAATTATTATAGTTACCGTTTGAGTGTACCAGAAAAGTGTCTCCAACTGTACCAGCTTGGTGCAGTAACGTTATAGTGAATATATATATATATATATATATATATAACTTATAAAGAAAAAATGAGTGATGAGGATGATACTATACCAGGGGGGAGCAGGTTAAGAACTCCACCTAAAAAGAAAAGAAAAGCATGGTACCAGCAGGCTCAAGTATTTGTACGGTGATATATAAGGTCAGTTATACTTTATCTTGTGAAAAATATACAAATAATGAAGAGTATTAGGAATCTTGGGATTTTTTTATCGTGAAAATAATGAAGAGTATTAGGAATCTTGGGATTTTTTGGTCTGTCTTGGGTATTTTTATGGGTCAGTCTTGGGATTTGTCCACTGAAGTTGGCAACACTGTAATAATGTCAGCTGCTACGAGGGTGTAAAGGAGAGTAGACGTGTTGGGTAAGAATAGTCACTTTTACCCTTATTTTGGGCCTTATTTGAGTGTCCCTTGGCCTTACTATGGCTGGGGAACACTACACTGGGGCCTTGAGTACCTTATAGTGTGTGTAGGAGTGTGTGTCAGTGTGTAAATAGTGATATAAAGTGTGTTAAATATGAAGGGTGTGTTGGTAATGTCAGGCTCTTAGTACCGGTAACCATGATGGGCTGTATTCAAGAACATCCGTGGTGTATACGATGGTGTGGTACCGATACGATGGCTCCATAGATGA
>JAWQEG010004678.1:82500-100000 GCA_033782935.1 Petrolisthes cinctipes | reverse complement strand
GAGAACGATGGTGGTGGTGGTGGTGGTGTATACGATGGTTCTATTGTTTATCTATGGAACCGTCGTCGTATCCACCACGAGTTCATTCTCTAACAAAGTGCCAATTCCATAGTGGTTTGTTTTTTATTTGCAAGCACCCTAACGAAAGAAACTGAACTGTGTAAATGACTCATGAATGAATAATTTGATGAATTTGATAATAATAATAATAATACTTTATTGGTCATGTTTACATGAGATTTTTGCTGTGAGTTTCCCAAAGGTACTACATTAAAAGACTTTATACACAGAAAAAAACACATTGATGCAGTGATACTGTAGAGTCAGACATCAATACATATAAAACAATGTTACTACACTTCACATGCTCCACACAATATACATTGTATTATGTTTTCATTTTTGTTGCATTATTTCATTAATTATCCTTATACTTGATGGTACAAAAGTTTTAGAAAATGTTGTAGTTCTACAATGGAGTGACCTTAGTCTCTAACCAGAAGGTAATATTTGATAGTTGTAATTCAGAGTGTGTTTAGTGTTGTTTTGAATAACATTACATCTCTGTGTGGTACACTTTGTATATATCAAGTAATGACATTGGCTCTCTGATTTCTAGCTTAATACACAATGAAACTATGGTAATAATGCAACTACATGACAAATTTTGTAGGTATGGAGTTTGCTGGATATAATTAAGACTGACAGGTGTGGTTGGTTGGGGAGCATCATAACAAACCAACCCAAAGACTGACAAGTGTGGTTGGTTGGGGAGCATCTTAACAAACCAAAGTCACTATGGAATCAACCCAAAGACTGACAAGTGTGGTTGGTTGGGGAGCATCATAACAAACCAACCCAAAGACTGACAAGTGTGGTTGGTTGGGGAGCATCATAACAAACCAAACCAAAGACTGACAAGTATGGTTGGTTGGGGAGCATCATAACAAACCGACCCAAAGACTGACAAGTATGGTTGGTTGGGGAGCATCATAACAAACCAAAAGTCACTGTGGAATCAACCCAAAGACTGACAAGTGTGGTTGGTTGGGGAGCATCATAACAAACCAACCCAAAGACTGACAAGTGTGGTTGGTTGGGGAGCATCATAACAAACCAAAAGTCACTGTGGAATCGACCCTAAGACTCCGCCAAGGACTCATATACCCTTGGAGGTGGACGCCTTTGCTTGTCATAGGTCCTACCATGGAGGTAGTATAGGTGGAGTGGCCATGGCTCACTAATCCAGGGGAGTAAAGTGAAGCCGCCGAACTGTCATTTTCGGCACCTTCAATATGGCGGACACCAAGATATGTTTCAATAAAAGTGGACTTCTAACCTGACATACAAAGAAAGGAATTCGCCATCTTGAAGGCGCCGGAAATGACAGATAGGTGGCTTCACAAATCAGGTCCTAATGGCGCCTCCACCTATACTACCTCCATGGGTCCTACACTAACACTATAGAGTCTCCCCACACCTTGAAAAGATAATGTTGATGTTGTATTATTATTTCCTCATCTGTGTATGTATTTTCTTATTCACTATACTATACTTTCATTCTCTTCCATACACAAATTTTCCCCCAGTATTTTCCTATCACAGTGCATTATTTTCATTGCTTATATTGTCATTCTTTTTCCTATCAAACTACTGTACTGTACTTTCATTGTCCCCCCCCCCCCCACCCCCCCCGCCCCGCACAATATTTCCCTATCACTACATTATTTTCATTGCTTGTATTGTCATTCTTTTTCCTATTAAACTACTGTACCTTCATTGCCCCCCCCCCCCCCTGCACAATATTTCCCTATCACTACATTATTTTCATTGCTTATATTGTCATTCTTTTTCCTATCAAACTACTGTACTGTACTTTCATTGTCCCTCCCCCCCCATGCAATATTTCCCTATCACTACATTATTTTCATTACTTATATTGTCATTCTTTTCCCTATAGAGTATTTTCCTATCTCAGAATTGTCATTATCTCTCCTGCAAAATATTTTCCGCAGTACGCCCTTCCCCCTCAGTCATCAGTTCCTATCACAGTATTTTCATATTATATTGTCCTTCTTTTCCCTATGAGAGTATTTTCATATTATATTGTCATTCTTTCCCTATGATGTATTTTCATATTATATTGTCCTTCTTTCCCTATGATGTATTTTCATATTATATTGTCCTTCTTTTCCCTATGAGAGTATTTTTATATTATATTGTCCTTCTTTTCCCTATGAGAGTATTTTCATATTATATTGTCATTCTTTTCCCTATGATATTATTTTCATATTATATTGTCATTCTTTTCCCTATAACAGTATTATCCTTCTTTTCCCTATAACAGTATTTTCATATTATATTGTCATTCTTTTCCCTATAACAGTATTATCCTTCTTTTCCCTATCAAAGTATTGTCATATAATATTGTCATTCTTTTCCCTATGAGAGTATTTTCATATTATATTGTCATTTTTTCCCTATCACAGTATTGTCCTTCTTTTCCCTATGAGAGTATTTTCATATTATATTGTTATTTTTTTCCCTATCACAGTATTTTCATTTTTTTCCCTATCACAGTATTGTCCTTCTTTTCCCAATAACAGTATTTTCATATATTGTCATTCTTTTCCCTATCATAGTATTTTCATATTATATTGTAATTTTTTTCCTATCACAGTATTTTCATTTTTTTCCCTATAACAGTATTTTCATATTATATCGTCCTTTTCCCTATCACAGTATTTTCATTTTTTTCCCTATCACAGTATTTTCATATAATATTGTCATTTTTTTCCCTATCACAGTATTGTCCTTCTTTTCCCTATCACAGTATTTTCATATTATATTGTCCTTTTCCCTATCACAGTATTTTCATTCTTTTCCCTATAACAGTACAGTATTTTCATATTATATTATCATTCTTTTCCCTATGAGAGTATTTTCATATTATATTGTCCTTCTTTTCCCTATGAGAGTATTTTCATATTATATTGTCCTTCTTTCCGCTATCACAGTATTTTCATTTTTTTCCCTATAACAGTATTTTCATATTATGTTGTCATTTTATTCCTATCACAGTATTATCATTTTTTTCCCAATCACAGTATTTTCATATTATATTGTCCTTCTTTTCCTATCACAGTATTGCCATTCTTTTCCCTATAACAGTATTTTCATATTATATTGTCATTTTTTTCCTATCACAGTATTTTCACTTTTTTCCCAATCACAGTATTGTCCTTCTTTTCCCTATCACAGTATTTTCATATTATATTGTCCTTCTTTTCCCCATCACAGTATTTTCATTTTTTTTCCCTATCACAGTATTGTCATATTATATTGTCATTATTTTCCCTATCACAGTATTTTCATTTTTTTCCCTATCACAGTATTTTCATATTATATTGTCCTTCTCTTCTTTTCCGCCATCACAGTATTGTCATTCTTTTCCCTATAACAGTATTTTCATTCTTTCTCCTATCACAGTATTATCATTTTTTTCCCTATCACAGTATTGTCCTTCTTTTCCCTATCACAGTATTGCCATTCTTTTCCTATCACAGTATTGTCCTTCTCTTCTTTTCCGCTATCACAGTATTATCATTATCTCCCGTGCAGAATATTTCCCGCAGTACGCAGAGAGTGTCCCCGGTGAGAGTACGGAGGCGCTGGGAGAGGCGGCTAAGAAGTTTGGTGTGTTCGTGGTGGGAGGGTCGGTACCGGAGAAGGACGGTGACAAACTCTACAACACGTGTACCGTCTGGGGACCACAGGGGAACATGATTGCTAAACACAGGAAGGTAAAGAAGAAGAGAGTTGATGAATATGTGAGTTGTTAAAAGAGTTGATGAATATATGATTTTTAAAAGTCTGTGAATATGTGATTTGTAAAAGTCTATGAATATGTGATTATGTAAAAGTCTATGAATATGTGATTATGTAAAACGTGATTATTAAAACAGTCTATGAATACGTAATTATTAAAAGTCTATGAATACATGATTTGTAAAACAGTCCCCCCTCCCCAAGCCTGTCCCACTATTTCCGCACACCCCCCAAGCCTGTCCCCTTATTCCCGCACCCCCCCCAAGCCTGCCCCCTTATTCCCTCACCCCGTCAGTACCCCCACCCCCCCAAAGCCTGTCCCCACTATTCCTGCACCCCCCCAAGTCCCCCACCCCAAGCCTGCCCTCAATTCCCGCACCCCCCAAGCCTGCCCCCTTATTCCTGCACCCCCCAAAACCCTCCCCAAGCCTGCCCCCCTATTCCCCCCCAAGCCTGTCCCCCTATTCCCCCCCAAGCCTGTCCCCCTATTCCCAGTCCCCCCCCAAAGCCTGTCCCCAAATTCCTGCACCCCCCAAAGCCTGTCCCCAACTTCCCGCACCACCCCATGCCTGCCCACCTATTCCCGCACCCCATTAAAAATACACCACCATCCCTTTAACTCTCCTTCTTTTCAGGTCCACATGTTCGACATCAACGTCCCGGGCCAGATAACATTCCGTGAGTCCGACAACCTCTCACCCGGCAACAAGTTCACCACGGTCGATTTACCAAACTGTAAGATCGGCATTGGCATCTGTTACGACATGAGGTTCCCGGAAATGGCCCATATCTACAGTCAAATGGGTAAGTTGGTACGGTCGGAAAAAGAGAAGTTTGACGAGGCTTTGTTTACACTTGTATTAATTAAGTTAAGGGGGGTAGAAAGCCTGTCCCCCTATTCCTGCACCCCCCTACTCCCACCCCCCACCCCCCCAAGCCTGTCCCCCTACTCCCACACTGGTAAATCAGGAGTCAAATGGGTCAGTTGGTATAGTCGGAAGAATAAGTTTGACGAGGCTTTGTTTACACTTGTATTTAGAGGCCCTGTGTGTGTGTGTGTGTGTGTGTGTGTGTGTGTGTGTGTGTGTGTGTGTGTGTGATGTAGTCTGAAATTGTAAGATCGGCATTGGCATCTGTTACGACATGAGGTTCCCGGAAATGGCCCATATCTACAGTCAAATGGGTCAGTTGGTACAGTCGGAAGAATAAGTTTGACGAGGCTTTGTTTACACTTATATTATATAAGTTAAGGGGGGTATTTGGGGGGTGCGGGAATAGGGGGACAGGCTTGGGGGGGGGGAATAGGGGGACGGGTTTGGGGGGTGCGGGAATAAGGGGGCAGTTGGTATAGTCGGTAAAGAATAAGTTTGACGAGGCTTTGTTTACACTTGTATTATATAAGTTAAGGGGGGTATTTGGGGGGTGCGGGAATAGGGGGACAGGCTTGGGGGGGGGGAATAGGGGGACGGGTTTGGGGGGTGCGGGAATAAGGGGGCAGTTGGTACGGTCGGTAAAGAATAAGTTTGACGAGGCTTTGTTTACACTTGTATTAATTAAGTTAGGGGGGAAGATTTGTGTTGGTAAATCTGGAGTCAAATGGGTAAGTTGGAATAGTCGGTAAAAAAGAAGTTTGATGAGGCTTTGTGAGGTGGTTAGGGGGGGGGGGTAGAAAGCCTGTCCCCTATTCCAGCACCCCCCTACCCCCCCCCCCAAGCCTGTCCCCCTACTCCCGCACCCCCCCAAGCCTGTCCCCCTACTCCCACACACCCCCAAGCCTGCCCCCCTACTCCCACACACCCCCCAAGCCTGTCCCCCTACTCCCACACTGGTAAATCTGGAGTCAAATGGGTCAGTTGGTACGGTCGGAAGAATAAGTTTGACGAGGCTTTGTTTACACTTGTATTAATTAAGTTAAGGGGGGTATTTGGGGGGTGCGGGAATAGGGGGTCAGGATTGGGGTGGGTAGAAAGCCTGTCCCCCTATTCCCGCACCCCCCTAACCCCCCCCCCCCCTCCAAGCCTGTCCCCCTACTCCCACACTGGTAAATCTGGAGTCAAATGGGTCAGTTGGTATAGTCGGAAGAATAAGTTTGATGAGGCTTTGTTTACACTTGTATTTAGAGGCCCTGTGTGTGTGTGTGTGTGTGTGTGTGTGTGTGTGTGTGTGTGTGTATTAGAGAGAGTGTGTGTGTGTGTGATGTAGTTTGAAATTTGGAGGTAAATGAGTCCTTCAAATATTGCCATGAAACACACACACACACACTCTCTCTCTCTAATATACACACACACACTTTCTAATATACACACACACTCTCTCTCTCTCTCTAATATACACACACACACACACTCTCTAATACATACTCTCTCTCTCTCTCTAATACACACACACACTCTCTCTCTCTCTCTAATACACACACACACTCCCCCACACACACACACTCCACATCTCGACCCCCCCGATCCCTGTTGGAGGAGGGAGCCCCCCACCCACATCTCCTTGTGGGTCTACAAGGGGTACAGGAATCACAGACCTTCCAATTCACCAACAAGAGAATAATCTCCCCTTTAGTATGAGCCTTATGGTAATGTTGTAGAAACTGTCTTTAATGTGTACTGTAAATATTAATGTATTCTCAAATATGTACAGTCTGTGTCAATAATAATCATCCACATATGGGTAACTTTAACAATTTACTGTCTAATGTTTTCACGTTCACATATGATGTTATTGTTTTAAGTAGTATGTAGCTGCTTGTATTAAATTAGAAGATGGTCCTATTTATTGGAAAGTATATCAGTTAAGAAACAGAGGGAAGCTGTCAAACTCTTACGTGAGTTACCCCTATATGGATGATTATATTTGACTGCGACTGTGCTATATATAGTAAACCTATTTTGTACTGACCTGTAAGGCCTTAACCACGGTTCTGCAAGATCTTGAATCAAAACATTCACTATACAGTATACTGGAAGCTGTCCACTAACCACTCTATATTAACATGGTGTTCTAGATACATACAATTATTTCATTAAGTGGTAGGGGATATGAGTAATTGTTATATATGTAAAGAAAAGAAGATAATTCATATCCGATGTGGCATATCTATCTAAGACAATGTTGCCAATATCTTAGAGCCAGGTATTTCTAGAGGGTGGAGTGATATGTTACATGTATATGCCTACTTGTGTATCAATCACCTCTTTGTAACCACCATGGAAGGTCATCGTCACACTACCCTGTCCTACAAAAAACAACAAAAAATCCCTGGTTCAGTAAGCTGTGGTTCCATTACCCTGGGATGTGCTTCAGTAACCCAGACATATAGGGACAGTCCCTCCTTTATTTTAATTTGTTTTTTCACTGCAACCAGAGTGTACCGGGAGAACGTCAACAACAACAACAATAACTAAATTTATATTCCATTCTATATGTCACTTGCACATAGCAGGAAAAATATATATCAGTCTCATTTTCACTTATAAAGCAGGAAATTTACCCTTTCTTGTCCAAGTCTTATATAGTTATTGCATGGAGGTAGTATAGGTGGAGTGGCCATGGCTCACTAATCCAGGGGAGTAAAGTGAAGCCGCCGAACTGTCATTTTCGGCACCTTCAATATGGCGGACACCAAGATATGTTTCAGTAAAAGTGGACTTCTGACCTGACATAAAAAGGTATGCGCCATCTTGAAGGTGCCGGAAATGACAGATTGGTGGCTTCACAAATCAGGTCCTACTGGCGACTCCACCTATACTACCTCCATGAGTTATTGCATATAGGAGCTGTGTATGTGTTGGGTTACTTATACCAAAGTCATACATACAAATATAAAGATAACAATTGTCTTTCCATTTCCTGTGGAGTTGGGATATATTTTGCAGCAGTCCACCCTGAAGACCTCACTACCTCATGAGTTAGTACATAATAGGTTTAGTATAGACAATATTAATATATTCCCAAATGTGTAATAGACATAGTAATGATTTCCTAAACGTGTACTGTAATATATTAACGTTTGTTTTTGTATTTATCAGGTTGTAAACTATTGCTGTACCCCGGTGCCTTCAACATGACCACTGGACCTGCACACTGGGAGTTACTACAGAGAGGAAGGGCTTTGGATAATCAGGTATTGTACTCTTAAGGGACCCTGTGATGTAGTCAGAAAATTGGAGGTATATGAGTCCTTCAAATATTGCCACGAAACACCAACTCTCGGGAAGGAGCGTTTGTCGTGGCATAGTCAGGAGGAATCAGAAGCCTCCAATTTTCATACACGATCACAGGGTCCTTAATAAAAAGGGAGTAGTACAGTCGGCAGTATAAGTTCGCTTCATTTTTTCTACCGATGTATCTATGAGCTATATTGATGTTGTCATACAATTTGAATGTAGAGATGACAGATATACTTCACATGTGGTAAATGACACATGTTTTTAGGATAGAAACTGGTTCAGAATGCAACTATCTGGTCATATTTGCATTACCAAGTGCATAAGATGGACGCGAATTTATGCTGTCAGCTGTACATGGTCAGTGGTAATTCGTACATCCACAATCAAATAACTCACCGACACCTTCCTTCTATCTTACTATTATATCAGTATTATATCTAAATATTATCATACAACACGTTACGTCAACTAAACACCATCAATTATTATTATTATGAGGTGGTGCAAAATCATACACGTGTTGTTCTTTATTACCAAGATATTTACTACGATGGAAGGAAAGTGTTGGTGGATATTATTATTGTTATTATTATTATGAGGTGGTGCAAAATCATACACGTGTTCTTTATTACCAAGATATTTACTACGATGTAAGGAAAGTGTTGGTGGATATTTGATTGTGGCTGTACATCTGGAGCAACTTGGTTCCTCCAAATTATTCCAAACAACAACAACAATTATTATTTTTGTTCATATGGTGCTGTTTGTTCCTGGTATACTTTGGATGATTTAAGACACTCCAATGTACCCAAACCATACTATAATACCCTTCAAAGTTTTGTTATATTTACAGCTGTATTGAATATTGAAGGTCAGTTCTGGGTAACTATGAATATGACATTAATTTATATCTGTACCAATAATATCTATATGTGTTTACAGGTGTTAAATTATACCTGTACCTATAACATCTATGTGTGTTTACAGGTGTTAATTTATACCTGTATCATTAATTATCGTGTGTGTGTATACAGGTGTTAATTTATACCTGTACCTATAACATCTGTGTGTGTTTACAGGTGTTAAATTATACCTGTAACATTAACATCTATGTGTGTTTACAGGTGTACGTGGCAGCCATCTCTCCAGCACGTGACCCTGATGCCAGCTACATCGCCTGGGGTCACTCCTCCGTCGTCAGTCCGTGGGGTGAGGTCATTTCAACGTGTGACGAGGAAGAGGCCATTATCTACGCTGATGTCGGTGAGTTACTTACAGACTTACTTACCCATACTCTTCTCAACCAATGACGGCACACGCAACCCTCAATTTTAGGGGGAAATTTTGTGTTGGTAAATCTGGAGCAACTGAATCCTCCAAACTATTCCAGGCAACAGAACACCATTATTTTTACTATTTTGGTCATGTTTGTTTCCTAGCATACTTTGGAGGAATCAACAAGGCACTCCAATGTACCAAAAAAGAATTACCACCTTAAGGAGACGGTAGTGTTGGTGGGAAATATAAGTAACTGCTGGTTCCTCCAAATTCTTTCAACCAACAGGCCACTATTATTTTTGTTAATCTGGCCAGTCCTGTTTCCTGGCATACTTTGGAGGAATCAAGGCACTCTAAATTTACCAAAAGCGTATAACCTCCTTAAGGGGGAAGTTTTGTGTTTATAATTCTGGAGCAACTGAATCCTCCAAACTATTCCAAGCAACAGAACACCAATTATTTTTGCTGTTCTGGTCTAGTTTCTTAGCATACTTTGGAGGAATCACAGCACTCCAATGTACCAAAAAAGAATGACCACCTTAAAGGACTGAGATAAAGGGAGATTATTTTGTTGGTGAATTGGAAGGTCTCATTTTCCTCCAAACTATGCCACGAAAGATTCCCCATTAAGGACCCTGTGATCATGGATGAAAATTGGAGGCTTCTGATTCCTCCTAACCATGCCACAAAACAAGCTCTTTCCATATAGGTGAGGTTTCGTGGCAATATTTGAAGGACTCGCTTATTTCCAATTTTCCTTGAAGTACCATTAAGGGGGTGCGGGAATAGGGGGACAGGCTTTCTACCCACCCCAAGCCTATCCCCCTATTCCCCCACACACCCCAAACCCGTCCCCTATACCCACACCCCCCAAACCCGTCCCCTATACCCACACCCCCCAAACCCGTCCCCTATTCCCACACACCCCAAACCCGTCCCCTACTCCCGCACCCCCCAAACCCGTCCCCTACTCCCGCACCCCCCAAACCCGTCCCCTACTCCCGCACCCCCCAAACCCGTCCCCTACTCCCGCACCCCCCAAACCCGTCCCCTACTCCCGCACCCCCCAAACCCGTCCCCTACTCCCGCACCCCCCAAACCCGTCCCCTACTCCCGCACCCCCCAAACCCGTCCCCTATTCCCACACACCCCAAACCCGTCCCCTACCCGTCCCCTTAAGGTGGTCTGTTTCCTAGCATAGTTTGGAGTAATCACATATTCACCAATTAGAGTACAGTATCTCCCCTTAAACACTTCATATTATCTCTATGTTGTCTTCAAATCTCTCATATAATATATTTTATGTTGTATGTATATATTCTTTATGTATTTATGTGTATATATTATTCTTTATGTATTTATGTGTATATATTATTCTTTGTGTATTTATGTATGTATTTTATTCTTTGTGTATTTATGTGTATATTTTATTCTTTGTGTATTTATGTGTATATTTTATTCTTTATGTATATTCTGTGTGTGTGTATTCATGTAAATATTTCCTTTTTGTCCGCCAGATCTAGACTATGTGAATAAAGTGCGTCAAATGATTCCAACCCTGACCCAGAAGAGGAATGATTTGTATGACGTCTCAGCAAAGTAACACAGTGGTTAGTTTAGCAAAGTATTATCACCAGCATTTAACCCTTCTATGAATAATTAAATTTTATTATTATTATCATTATTATTATTTTTTTTTTCCTCCATTTTTTTTTTCCTCCATATTTTTTTTTTTTTTTTTTTTTTTTTTTTTAAGTTCCCGTCGTACTGTATGCAAGAATATTCATGGTGTTTACGATGTCATGCCCCTGTAGTGTCCTTGCATATGGCCATTCACTCACATCATTAACTTTTTTAGTCCAAATCCTTTTCCGAAACTAAAAGTAATTAATTGTTTATACCTTGGCTGAAAGAGTTTTAAATTATTTGTAATCAGAAATTTTATCTCTAATATAATTACAGTATCAATATATTATCCAACCATAAGATAAAATATTGTACAGAAGTCAGTAAGTATATTATTATAAGGGTTAAATGAATGATAATACAAATGTTAACCAAATGTTGTTCTGTAATCTATATAGCTGTACTGAATGACATAACCAGATGTATTTTCATAACATTCTAAACACACATATATACAGTAGACCATGGATAGACATGAATAATATATACTTGTATCCACTGGGTAGCACAGTGGTATAGTCTGTGGCTGCAATTCTATGGTCCAGCGTTCGATCCTTGCTTGGGACACGATAAAGATATTTCACTGATGCCAGAGGTTACCACACCCTGTAAGCAGGGGGTTTGAATGGGCTGTCTGAGGTCTTACTACTTACACAGACATAGCCGAAGCTGACTCGGGTCTCACGTGGGTGGAGAGGTCTGTGTGTCACTCATCATCCTTGTAATGTGTTGTTATAGTTGTGTTTCATACACACAGTGTGTTGCTACACACTGTCCCATTCACTGACACTCATTGGCGGACCTTTAACCTTTAATCATGTGTTTATTATACCCTCAGTCCGTCATTGAAGACCACCAAATGTTGTTTTCCCAGACTTCTGTTATTCATTACTATACACACTAACTAAAGGATGTCCCTAGTCAGTTATAAATAATGTGATAAATTAATTCATTACCATACACACTAAGTGATTTACTGAATCTGTGTTAAATGGATACAATATTAATCCGTGCTAAATTAATCATGTTATATCATGGGCCTACTGTATAATATCCATTTAGTAATCATAAGCTTCCACAGTAGTGACTAACACTGCCACAACCGGTATATATATATTGTGATATTTGCAGTAATGATTGGGTTAGAACATTACTTGAAGCATTGGACCATATTCAAGATTACTCATGGTGTATATAAAGGCATGGTAACGGTACCATGACCCACTATGTATCTATAGCTGACGCCTCACTCCCTCCAAGGGGGTGGCCATGGCAGAAGTGTCTCCAGTTCTCCCTGTTCCAACACTCCCTACTCTGTCCCTCATGTTTCTCTCCTTTACATACTCTTCCACTCTGTTCCAACACTCCCTACTCTGTCCCTCATGTTACTCTCCTTTACATACTCTTCCACTCTGTTCCAACACTCCCTCCTTACTCCCTACTCTGTCCCTCATGTTACTCTCCTTTACATACTCTTCCACTCTGTTCCAACACTCCCTCCTTACTCCCTACTCTGTCCCTCATGTTACTCTCCTTTACATACTCTTCCACTCTGTTCCAACACTCCCTCCTTACTCCCTACTCTGCCCCTCATGTTACTCTCCTTTACATACTCTTACACTCTGTTCCAACACTCCCTCCTTACTCCCTACTCTGTCCCTCATGTTACTCTCCTTTACATACTCTTCCACTCTGTTCCAACACTCCCTCCTTACTCCCTACTCTGCCCCTCATGTTACTCTCCTTTACATACTCTTCCACTCTGTTCTGCCATCTAACCGGTGGTCTGCCTCTCACACCAGGTCCCACAACTTCACTATCGTACACCTTTACAAACTCCACACCCACTAGACAAAACATAAGATTCATCATACAGATACCATGTATAGTCAACACCATGGATGTTATTGCATATGGCCCATTGTTGTATCAAGAAGACGTTGGGGTAGAAAATCATAAATGTATGTCACCTCTTATTTAGTACATGCACTCTAGGGTTGTGTCAGATATTGTATTTTGTTATATAAATATGTACTCTTAACCTTTTCACTCAGAAAGTTTTGCCATTACCATTTTGTGAATTTAGTTGAATCACTTATAATTTCTAAATTAATGTGTCAGTTTACCTCAACTGATCAAAATGTCTAAACTTCTGGCTTAAAGTGAAAGGGTTAATTAAGCAGTGCATGTAGCTTTCTCAGAAAATATATTGTAAAATCAGTCATTGTACAACATTGCTCAACATAGAGAGTGAGTATGTTATAAGTACAAAAGAGTATATTGTAAGTAGATGTATTATTGTACTATCAAACAGTCGGTCTAACACCCAGGCTAATGGGGGAGGGGGAATACTAACTCCTGGGAGAACCAACGTAGACCAGTTATAATATTAGTTTGAGTTTTACTCACTAAAACGGTTATTTTTTAGAGAATATTCAAATTCACTATCTCATACAAACAAAGGAAATTGATTTTTTTCTTTGTAATTCTAAATCCCGGCACTTAGTAACCTGCCAGAGCGAACCTAACCCAACACTTGACATAAAAATTATCAGTTATAATTACTGGACCATATTCAAGAACATTCGTGGTGCATACGATGGAGAGGTACTGGTACAATGACTGTGTTGTCTATCTATGTAGTACCACACCATCAATGTTCTTGTATACAGTCCATCATATCACCAGTCTGCTCCAGTTATCATATCTCACACCGTACACAGATTAGTTAAGCTCAATGAACAACAATCATTTATAATTGTAATAACAGGTTTTTCATGTACTGTGCATTTTGTCACTCAGGTTTGCCATCTAGTAAACACAATATAGTAAACTGTTTTCTCAAAGCCAAGTCCTTACTAATAATAGAGTTGAAAATGGTGCTATGTATTATCAATAATAATTAGTTAGGTAAAGTTTTCCATAGACCTTAAGATGCCAAGACCAGAATTGCTTTGTTACTTTACCTGAATTATTAAGACCAGTGTGTAATACTTGTAGGGAATTGTGTAATCTAAATAATGTATTGCAATTGTTTGTTGTGCATTAATGTTATATATGCAAGAACAGTGATGGTGTTGATGGTACACCATGGCCATCGTACCAGTACCACACCATTGTCAACACCACAAATGTTCTTGCATATGATGGAATGGACCAAACAAACTTGAAGAGAGGTTAATTATAAACGTTGAATTTCCGCTGACTGACCAACGTTTGAATTTGTTTACAAACGCTTTATAATATCCGTAGTGACAATATGTTGATGGATTGTAGTGGTGGATGTCTCAATACAATACTAATGAATACCAGGACAATTGATACCAAAAGCAATACAAGAAAATGGAAATATAACAGGAAGGAAGGAGACATTTCACAGAACAAGAACTTAAAAAAGAGTAGGTGAAATATTTATAGAATCTGTGCATCACAATCACCATCTTGAGGTGGTTCTGATTATCACCTACAAATAATGTTTAATTAAGATGTTTGAAACTGCTAACTAAACCATTTTTGTAGCACTGGATTATTAAAATGATGAGTAATGTTGTGAAACTTATTATTTATAAACCTTTAAACATCATGATCCAGACACTTGAGTACAAATCAGTGACCTTTCCTTTACACAATTTTGTTACACTTAACCTACGCAGTTCACATTTTTCCCTTCATTGGTTTGTATGTTCTGGAATTTTATTAAGGGGACCATTCATAATATTTTGTTTTTAATTTCTTTGGGGGGGGGGGGAATGCCTGTATGATAATGTGTAATTACTTGTACTACTGCATAACTGTGCTTTAAAATGTACATAAAGGAGAATATGTAGGTATTAGTACTGTACTGGGAATAATATAAATAGTTGTTTGGTGGAGAGGATGTGTTCACTCTTCACTGACTGGGAAGAACAACACTCATGAATAGATAAGGTCAAATATATTGTATCATTGTTATATGGTTGGACAAGAAAAGAATACCAAACCAACCACTACAAAACCTATCATCACTTTACCAGTCTGGGCACATGTAGTAAATAAAGTGAACCATATATATACTCAATAGATGTTTGTTGTACCTGAACACAGAGAGAGAGTTCAGAGAAAGTGAGTTTAATCTGCCTCTCTCTCACGCTTGGCCTTCTTGCGCTTGTGTCGGTGTGATGGTGAGCGGGACCGTGATCGTGCGTGTCTGCTGCTGGAGTGGCGTGAGTGTCGGGACGGAGAGCGGGAACGAGAACGATGACTCCGCCTTGATCTGGGGAACACGATAAACAAAAAATAAATTGAGAGTTGAATATCAAACACGAAAATTAATTGAGAGTAGAATATTAAACACGATAAACGAGAACGATGACTCCGCCTTGATCTGGGGAACACGATAAACACACAATTAATTGAGAGTTGAATATCAAACAAGAAAATTAATTGAGTAGAATATTAAACACGATATCAGGCAATTAATTGAGAGTAGAATATCAAACACTAAAACAGGTAATTAATTGGATAATATTAAACACTAAATCAGGCAATTAATTGACAATAATAAATCAAACACTAAATCAGGCAATTAATTAAGAGTAGCTTTATTTATTTTTGCTTACACACAAAAAACAGAAACGAGTAATAATTAATGGATAAAAATTCATTATAAGGTTACTTTGATACAAACAGTATATGGAATAATAATAATAATAGAAGAATTGCAGTATCAGAAAATTGTTGAAAATGTTAATGCCACATTTTAAATTGGATTGATTTTTACAGTCGACTATTTTAACAATTTAACAAAGTAACTATATCAGCAAATCCCACATTCTAATATTGCCTGTATATTTATGTTTATAAGTTTAATACCCTGAATTTAGACTATACAAGATTATGTGTATGATAATATGAACATTATCAAAACATTGTGACATTGTATTTTAACTGGAGGATAAACTTTGAGGGTTTAATTATAATGATGTTTGTCATTATTTATCTCAACAAACACAGATTCATTACACAAGGAATATTACACAGCCATATCCAAAATTCTTAATTAATGGGATGGTATATTTTTGGTACAGCCACAATCAAATATCCGCCGACACTTTCCTTCCATCGTGCAAATAAATCAGTATCATATCAAAATATAATCATACAACAACAACACCTTATGTCAATTCAAATCCCTCATTTATTATTATGAGGTGGTGCAAAATCATACACGTGTTGTTCTTTATTACCAAGATATTTACTACGATGGAAGGAAAGTGTTGGTGGATATTATTATTATTATTATTATTATTATTATGTGGTGCAAAATCATACACGTGTTGTTCTTTATTACCAAGATATTTACTACGATGGAAGGAAAGTGTTGGTGGATATTATTATTATTATTATGAGGTGGTACAAAATCATACACGTGTTGTTCTTTATTACCAAGATATTTACCACGATGGAAAGAAAGTGTTGGTGGATATTATTATTATTATTATGAGGTGGTGCAATATCATACACGTGTTCTTTATTACCAAGATATTTACCACGATGGAAGGAAAGTGTTGGTGGATATTTGATTGTGGCTGTACATAGGAGTGCCTCGATTCCTCAAAAATATACCAGGAAACAGGACCAATAAATAAATACGATGGTCTCCTGTGGCTTGTAATATTTTGGAGGAATCGGTTGCTCCAGATTTACCACAACCACCTGTGATCGTGTATGGTAATTGGAGACTTCTGATTCCTCCTGACCATGCCATGAAACAAACACACTCCTTCCCTATAGGTGTGTGTGTTTCGTGGCAATATTTGAAGGACTCGTTTATATCCAATTTTCAGACTACATATACACAGAGTCCCTTAATTAAATAAGAGTTAAAATATATAATGAAGATAATGATGTTTATTACGTGGACAATATTTGAAGGACTCATTTATAACCAATTTTCTGACTACATATACACAGGGTCCCTTTAATGAGAGTTAAATATAGAATGATGATAATGATGTTTTTTATTACCTGTGCCTTTCCTCATCCTGGTCAGTGGGTGTGGGTGGGCGGGCACTGGAGGAGTCCTCGTCGAAGTATCCGGGTGGTGGTGCGGTGGTGACGGGTGTGATGGTGGTGGGTGGAGGTATGGTGGGTACTGAACCTTCACCCCAGTTAGGTTGACCCATGGGTACAGGCTGCACGTTGGAGGAGGAAGACCCGCCGCCACCCCCCCACGCTGGGTTCTCAAAGTTACCTCCACCTTCGCCGTAGAAAGATCCCTCGGGGTAATATGTTTCTCCATAAGGATTACCACCGAACCTACAATGTGATAGAGACAATAATCAGTATATAGGCTTGGATAAAAACATGATATAAAAGACTGTGTGTGGGTGGTACTTCAAGGAATACCATCCCTCAGGATAGTATAAGTCACAGTAAGGATTACCACCGAACCTACAATGTGATAGAGACAATAATAAGTTGTTGTTGTTGTTGAAGTTCCTCAAGCTGTCTGACCGAGCAGCCCTGAGCAATAATCAGTATATAGGCTTAGA
>JAWQEG010004678.1:72500-75000 GCA_033782935.1 Petrolisthes cinctipes | reverse complement strand
TTTTCCGTGAGTAGTGAATTAATTGTATATAAACGAATTAAATGTATAAATAGTTAGTTTTTTTTTCTGTGTGAGTGTAAATAATGAATACTTCAAATTAATGTATAAATAATTTTTTTTTTCTGTGTGAGTGTAAATAATCAAAACTTCTTATTAATTGTAAATAAACGAATTAATGTATAAATAGTTTTCTGTGGGTAGTGAATTAATTGTATATAAACGAATTAAATGTATAAATAGTTAGTCTTTTCTGTGGGTAGTGTAAATAATGAAGACTTCTTAGTAATTGTAAATAAACGAATTAAATGTATAAATAGTTAGTTTTTTCTTTGAGAGTGTAAATAATGAATACTTCAAATTAATTGTATAAAAAACGAATTAATGTATAAATAGTTAGTTTTTTCTTTGAGAGTGTAAATAATGAATACTTCAAATTGTAAATAAACAAATTAAATGTATAAATAGTTAGTTTTTTCTTTGTGAGTGTAAATAATTGTAAATAAACGAATTAATATATAAATAGTTAGTTTTTTCTGTGTGAGTGTAAATAATCAAAACTTCTATTTAATTGTAAATAAACGAATTAAATGTATAAATAGTTAGTTTTTTCTGTGTGAGTGTAAATAATTGTAAGTAAACGAATTAAATATATAAATAGTTAGTTTTTTTTCTGTGTGAGTGTAAATAATTGTAAATAAACGAATTAAATGTATAAATAGTTAGTTTTTTCTTTGAGAGTGTAAATAATCAAGACTTACTAATTGTAAATAAACGAATTAATGTATAAACAGTTTTCCGTGGTTAGTGAATTAATTGTAAATAAACGAATTAATATATAAATAGTTAGTTTTTTCTTTGAGAGTGTAAATAATTGTAAATAAACGAATAAATGTATAAATAGTTAGTTTTTTCTTTCTGTGTGAGTGTAAATAATGAATGACTGACTACTCCTTACTCCATGTCATTGTATCCTGGGTCTGTAGGTATGGGTGGCGGTGGTCCATTCATCATCACCTTACTGGAGTAGGCACGACGGTCGGCTGTCATTACCTGCGAGAAAGTACGGGTAAATTAGTACCTTCAATATTGCAGAAAGGACGGGTAAATATTGCAGATGATGTCGGGTATACATTCTTAATTAATATTGCATAAACACGGGTAAATTAATACCTTCAATATTGCAGAAACAACGGGTAAATTAACACAACGGGTAAATTAGCACTTTCAATATAGCAGAAACAACGGGTAAATTAACACAACGGGTAAATTAATACCTTCAATAGAGCAGAAACAACGGGTAAATTAACACAACGGGTAAATTAGCACTTTCAATATTGCAGAAACAACGGGTAAATTAACACAACGGGTAAATTAACACCTTCAATATTGCAGAAACAACGGGTAAATTAACACCTTCAATATACCAGAAATAACGGGTAAATTAGCACTTTCAATATTGCAGATGATGTCGGGTATACATTTTTAATATTGCAGAAACATGGGTAAATTAGCACTTTCAATATTGCAGAAACAACGGGTAAATTAGCACTCTCAATATTGCAGATGATGTCGGGTATACATTTTTAATATTGCAGAAACAACGGGTAAATTAGCACTTTCAATATTGCAGAGACAGGGGTAAATTAGCACTTTCAATATTGCAGAAACATGGGTAAATTAGCACTTTCAATATTGCAGAAACAACGGGTAAATATTGCAGATGATGTCGGGTATACATTTTTAATATTGCAGAAACAACGGGTAAATTAGCACCTTCAATATTGCAGAAACAACGGGTAAATTAGCACTTTCAATATTGCAGATGATGTCGGGTAAACATTCTTAATTAATATTGCAGAAACAATGGGTAAATTAGCACTTTCAATATTGCAGAAATGGTCAAGTAAACATTCTTAAATATAACACAAACACGGGTAAATTAATATTGTATAAATTACCTGAAACAAAACACAGGTAAATTAATATCTTATAAATTACCTGAAACAACACAGGTAAATTAATATCTTATAAATTACCTGAAACAACACAGGTAAATTAATATCTTATAAATTACCTGAAACAAACATGGGTAAATTAACACATCTATCTATCTATCTATCTATAGCTCTGACGCCTCGCTCCCTCCAAGGGGGTGGCCAAGGCAGAAGTGTCTCCAGTTCTCCCTGTTCCAACACTCCCTCCTTACTCCCTACTCTGTCCCTCATGTTACTCTCCTTTACATACTCTTCCACTCTGTTCCAACACTCCCTCCTTACTCCCTACTCTGTCCCTCATGTTTCTCTCCTTTACATACTCTTCCACTCTGTTCCAACACTCCCTCCTTACTCTCCTTTACATACTCTTCCACTCTGTTCCAACACTCCCTCCTTACTCTCCTTTACATACTCTTCCACTCTGTTCCAACACTCCCTCCTTACTCCCTACTCTGTCCCTCATGTTACTCTCCTTTACATACTCTTCCACTCTGTTCCAACACTCC
>JAWQEG010004678.1:55000-67500 GCA_033782935.1 Petrolisthes cinctipes | reverse complement strand
ATTAAGAACACACACATACACACACCATTATTATTAAGTAGTTAACACCTACACACTTCTATATATATATATTTTTTTATTTATAGTTAAGGAGTGATATAGCCAGGATAATTAAGTAGTAAAAACATCTACCATTTTATATTTTTGTTAAGTAGTGTATTTTAGTTTTAGGGATACAGCCAGAATAATTAAGTAGAAATATTTTAAGTAGTATATTTTAGTTAAGGATTGATACAGCCACGATTATTATTATGTAGTTAAGACCTCTACTCACTTTTATATTTTAGTTAAGGAGGAATACAGCCAGGATAATTAAGTAGAGATGGGTGATACAGCCAGGATTATTAAGTAGTTATATTTTAAGTAGTTAAGTAGTTATATTTTAGTTAAGGAGTGATACAGCCAGGATTATTAAGTAATATATTTTAAGTATTTAAGTAGTTATATTTTAAGTAGTTAAGTAGTTATATTTTAAGTGGTTAAGTAGTTAAGTAGTAGATTTTAGTTAAGGAGGAATACAGCTTGGATAATTAAGTAGTTAAGACCTCTACCCTTCTATATAGTGTTTTAGTTAAGGCTCCTGTGTTTGTGTATGAGACTTGGTGGCTTCTGATTCCTCCTGACTATGCCATCACACAACCTCCTCCTTCCATATAATATGAGGGTTTACTGTACTAAATAATAATAATAATAATAAAAATACAATATAATGACACACATAAACCGTACAAAACAAAATAATAATAATAACAACAACAACAATAATAATAATAATAATAATAATAATAATAATAATAATAATAATACAGCCTAATGATAATAAAAATAATAATAATAACAATAAAATAAAAATAATCACCCACACATAAACCCACTAAAAAACAAGCTACTCCATAATTTTAAGATAACATAATTTACCTTGGGTTGAAATCTAGCTTGGTGTGGTTTATGAGGATTTACTGTACAAAATAATAATAATAATAATAATAATAATACATCATAAACCCAGTACAAAACAAGAGACAATATGAGGGTTTACTGTACAAAATAATAATAATAATAATAATAATAACAATAATAATAACAATAATAAAAATAATAATAATAATAAAAATAATAATAATAAAAAAAAATAAAATAAAAAATAAATAAAAATAAAAAAATAATAATAATAATAATAAAATATAATGACACACACACATAAACCGTACAACATAATTTACCTTGGGTTGAAATCTGGCTTGGTGTGGTTTATGAGGGATTACAGTACAAAATAATAATAATAATTAAAAAAAAAAAAAAAAAAAAAAAAAAAAAAAATAATAATAATAAAAATAACAATAATAATAATAATACAGCCTAATGATAATAAAAATAATAATAATAACAATAAAATAAAAATAATCACCCACACATAAACCCACTAAAAAACAAACTACTGTATAATTTTAAGATAACCTAATTTACCTTGGGTTGAAATCTAGCTTGGTGTGGTTTATGAGGATTTACTGTACAAAATAATAATAATAATAATAATAATAATAATAATAATAAAAATAATAATAATAATAAAAATAGTAATAAAAATAATAATAATAATAACAATAATAATAATAATAAAAACAATAATAACAAAAAAAATAATAATAATAATAATAAAAAAAAAAAAAAAAAAAAAAAAAAAAAAATAATAAAAATAAAATATAATCCCACACACATAAACCGTACAACCTAATTTACCTTGGGTTGAAATCTGGCTTGGTGTGGTGCCGTTGGAGCCTGTATGATGTCCGGCTGAGTCTTCAACACGCCGATGGTAATTCTCACGTCGTCGTCGTCGCTGCTCTCGTCACCGTCGGCCTTCTCTTCGGTCCCCTTGTCGTTTTCTTCGTCGTTCTCTGCGATTATTTGGTGTTTTTATTATTTCAATTTTTTTTTCGTGTTTTTATTTATTTTTATTTTATTTTATTTCTATTTTTTATTCAAGTTTTTATTCATTCGTGTTTTTATTTATTTTTTATTCTTTATTAATGTTTTTTTATTCATGTTTTTATTAATTCATATATATTTTTTATTCATGTTTTTATTAACTCATGTTTTTATTAATTATTTTTTTTTATTTATTCATCTTTTTATTCATTCATGTTTTTTTTATTCATCTTTTTATTTATTCATGGATTAGCATAAATAAGGGAGATAATTGTTTCTTTCGTTGGTGAATTGGAAGGTCTCCGATTCCTCCAAAGTTTGTTAATTTCCTTCTTTATCTATGGAAACTAATAATACCTTTCTCTCCTTTCTTTATTTTCTTTATCTATGAAAATTAATAATACCTTTCTCTCCTTTCTTTATCTATGAAAATTAATATTCCCTTTCTCTCCTTTCTTTATTTTCTTTATCTAATTAATTTTCTTCATTTTCTTTATCTATGAAAATTAATAATACCTTTCTCTCCTTATTTATTTTCTTTATCTAATTAATTTTCTTCATTTTCTTTATCTATGAAAATAAATAATACCTTTCTCTCCTTGTTCATTGTCTTCATTTTCTTTCTCCTTCTCTGTAGTATCTCCGTCCTTCTCGGTTTGTGTTGTCTCCGCTGCTTCTCCTTCGTTCGTCTCCATGCTTTTTTCTGACTCGTCCGCATTTTCTCCCTGAAATATGATTGACGTTTGTTATTACACGTTACATATATGAATTAATACAAGCGACGTTTGTTATTACACATTACATATATAAATTAATACAAGCGACGTTTGTTATTACACACTAAATATATAGATTGAATTACTGTTGATGTAATTATTGCGATGAAAGGACATTTAACCTGATCTGACCTGACCTTAGCTGCTGTAAACTAACCTAACTTGACCTGACCTAGCCTAACCTTAGCTACTGTAAACTAACCTAATTTGACCTGACCTGACCTAGGCTAACCAAATTTAAACTATCCCAATCTAATCTGACCTGACCTAACCTGACATGAGCTAATTAAATTTAACCTAACCTGACATGAGCTAATTAAATTTAACCTAACCTGACATGAGCTAATTAAATTTAACCTAACCTGACATGAGCTAATTAAATTTAACCTAACCTGACATAAGCTAATTAAATTTAAACTAACCTATTGTAATCTGACCTGACCTAGGCTAGCCAAATTTAAACTATCCCAATCTAATCTGACCTGACCTAACAGGAGCTTATCAAATTTAAACTAACCCAATCTAATCTGACCTAACCTAACCTGACATTTAAACTAACCTAATACAATCTGACCTGACCAAACCTAATTAAATTCAACCTGACCTGAGCTAATCAAATTCAACCTAACCTAATCTGACCTGAGCTAATTAAATTCAACCTAACCTAATCTAATCTGACCTAACCTGACATGAGCTAATCAAATTCAACTTAACCTAACCTGAGCTAATCAAATTTAAACCTAACCTAACCTGACATGAGCTTATCAAATTCAACCTAACTTAACCTAACCTAACCTAGACCACAGCAGACTACCGGGACCTAACTGGTAGTCTGCTGTGGCCTAGGTTAGGTTAGGTCAGGCAAATTTCAAAATGTCCCATTTGAAATGGGGCATTTTTCGGTAAATATTGAATGAATTACCGTTATTGAGTACGGTTTTTCTACCTTCATTACCTACTTATTTAGACCATTCTAAGACTATTTTCTTCTATGGCATTTCCTCCACAAATGCCCCATTTACAAGATAGGGCATATTCAAATGGGGCATTTTGAAATTAGCCTGACCTTACCTAACCTAGACCGCATCAGACTACCGGGACCTAACCTGGGCAAACTACCGGAACCTAACCTGGGCAAACTACCGGGAAATAATCGTGATAAAATACAATAAATAACTTGGGCAAAATACTGGGACCCAGCCGGATCTGGCAACACTGCTACAAAACGGTAATTCTTTCAATAAATACCCTATTTTATTCTAAGGCATTTCCTCTGAAAAATGGGTATTTATTGAAAGAATTACCGTTTTGCAGCAGTGTTGCCAGATCCGGCTGGGTCCCAGTATTTTGCCCAAGTCATTTATTGTATTTTATCACGATTATTTCCCGGTAGTTTGCCCAGGTTAGGTTCCGGTAGTTTGCCCAGGTTAGGTCCCGGTAGTCTGATGCGGTCTAGGTTAGGTTAGGTTAGGTCAGGTAAGGTTAGGTTAGGTTAGGTCAGGTTAGGTAAGGTCAGGCTAATTTCAAAATGCCCCATTTGAATATGCCCTATCTTGGAAATGGGGCATTTGTGGAGGAAATGCCATAGAAGAAAATAGTCTTAGAATGGTCTAAATAAGTGGGTAATGAAGGTAGAAAAAACGTACGCAATAACGGTTATTCTTTCAATATTTACCGCTAACCTGACATAACCTAATTAAATTCAACCTAACCTAACCTAACGTGACCTGACCTGACCTAATGTGTATTTTCCCCAAAAAATACCCCCACATTCCCACACCTCCCTCATGTTTGTATTGGGGGTGGAAAAAAAACAAAAAAAGACGGGGCATATCTCGAAAACGGGACATATCCGAAAGAAACCCCATAGATGAAAATTGTGTTAGAATGGTCCAAAATAATGGGTAATGATACTAAAATATACAATATACTGAATGAACGGTATTTATTGAAAGAATTACCGTTTTGCAGCAGTGTTGCCAGATCCGGCTAGGTCCCAGTATTTTGCCCCAGTCATTTATTGTACTTTATCACGATTATTTCCTGGTAGTTTGCCCAGGTTAGGTCCGGTAGTTTGCCCAGGTTAGGTTCCGGTAGTCTGATGCGGTCTAGGTCAGGTCAGGTTAGGTCAGGTCAGGCTAATTTCAAAATGCCCCATTTGAATATGCCCTATCTTGGAAATGGGGCATTTGTGGAGAAAATGCCATAGAAGAAAATAGTCTTAGAATGGTCTAAATAAGTGGGTAATGAAGGTAGAAAATAGTCTTAGAATGGTCTAAATAAGTGGGTAATGAAGGTAGAAAATAGTCTTAGAATGGTCTAAATAAGTGGGTAATGAAGGTAGAAAATAATCTTAGAATGGTCTAAATAAGTGGGTAATGAAGGTAGAAAAAACGTATGCAATAACGGTAATTCATTCAATATTTACCGAATGAACTACTTCTATACATTTACCGAAGTATTAATTACCTCTGTTGTTATAATTATGGGTATAACTTTTAAAATATATATATTGCCGGGAATTATGAGAAAACACAAAATACAATTACACTTGTCCTTAATTAATTTTCCCCCCCCCCTGAGTTAATTACCACATAATACACTAGAAACATTAATTACCACTACTGTTATAATTAATTACCTCTAATGTTATAATTACGGGTATAACTATAAAAATATATAGCCGGGAATTACGAGGCAAAACAAAACACCATTACACTTATCCTATTTTCTCCTTAATTAATCCCCCCCCTGAGTTAATTACCACATAATACAGTACAAACATTAATTGGTATTTATTGAAAGAATTACCGTTTTGCAGCAGTGTTGCCAGATCCGGCTGGGTCCCAGTATTTTGCCCCTGTCATTTATTGTATTTTATCACGATTATTTCCCGGTAGTTTGCCCAGGTTAGGTTCCGGTAGTTTGCCCAGGTTAGGTCCCGGTAGTCTGATGCGGTCTAGGTTAGGTTAGGTCAGGTCAGGTAAGGTTAGGTCAGGTCAGGTAAGGTCAGGCTAATTTCAAAATGCCCCATTTGAATATGCCCTATCTTGTAAATGGGGCATTTGTGGAGAAAATGCCATAGAAGAAAATAGTCTTAGAATTGTCTAAAATAGTGGGTAATGAAGGTACAAAAACCGTACGCAATAACGGTAATTCATTCAATATTTACCCATTAATTACCACTGCTGTTATAATTAATTACCTCTGAAGTTATAATTACGGGTATAACTTTAAAAATATATAGCCGGGAATTACGAGGCAAAACAAAACATCATTACACTTCTCCCATTTTCTCCTTAATTAATCCCCCCCCTGAGTTAATTACCACATAATACAGTACAAACATTAATTACCACTGCTTTTATAAATACCATAATTACCTATAATGTTATAATTACGAATATAACTAAAATATATAGCCGGGAATTACGAGGCAAAACAAAACACCATTACATTTATCCTATTTTCTCCTTAATTAATCCCCCCTCTGAGTTAATTACCACATAATACACTACAAACATTAATTACCTCTGTTGGTTTTTCCTTTCCATCGTTTGCATCTCCATCTTCCCCTCTGTTTTCGTCTTTATCGTCACCATAGAGCCATTGGTCATCATCCTGTACCTCCGCCATGTTGTTCCAGGCTCAGTGTTGCCAACTTGTCATGGCATCGCTGCTTGTTGTTTACTTGTTGGTTTAATTAATGCTGCTGGAATTTACCCTATACTTCAACACTATATATATTTTTTTTTTATATACATCGGAATTTTTCTTTTTTTTACTTCAACTTCGACATCAGAATTTTCTTTTTTTATCTCAACTTTGACGTCAGGATTTTCTTTTTTACCTCAACTAAGACGTTTTATATTTCAGAATTTTCTTTTTTATCTCGACTTTGACAACAGTATTTCCTTTTTTTACCTCAATTTCACCATCAGAATTACCCTTTTAACCCCAATAATTCCCTGTTTACCCTTGCTGAACATTGACGGTCATTTTGGTATTTCGTCTGGTAGAAATTTCCCTTTTTACTCTTGAACAATCTTGAAGTTTTATATAATTTCCCTTGTGTGTGGACTTCAAAATTCCATAAAATAGATAAATTTCTCTGCACGAGCTGGCAACACTGTACCAAGCTACTATTCCTCGTCGTTGCCAGATCTCATTTCCAAACTACCCTCTCTAAAACTTCAGATAATTTCCCTGTTTACCTCCAAATATCCTCTGTTTACTCTTGAATATGGTCAAATATTCACGATAATATTATTTTTGTCTGGTTAAATATTCCTGTTTATTCTTATACGTTCTTCATACGATTTCCCCGAGTGGATTAAATTGCCCCAAAACATGAACATTTCCGTGTACAGCATCTGGCAACATTGCTACCAGTAATACTGCTGCTTCTCAGGGATTGTGTGTATAATT
Source organism: Petrolisthes cinctipes (assembly GCA_033782935.1). NCBI lineage: Eukaryota > Metazoa > Arthropoda > Malacostraca > Decapoda > Porcellanidae > Petrolisthes > Petrolisthes cinctipes. The sequence goes on along the minus strand of JAWQEG010004678.1, from coordinate 60,367 downwards.
ATTTACCTTCAGTCTGGGTTATCACTTTTAAATGCAAATGTTTTAAATAAAGTAATTGAGGATTATTTTCTTTTATATTCATGGTATGGGGATTTTTAGGGTGTATTGAAGATAATAATATAGAAATAATTCGTATACTGCGGCCCAATATAAAGTTGCGTCAATTTGTATATTTATTTTTGTGAGCTGCAATAAGTGAAAATGAGAATATTAGAGGAATAGAGGTATGGAAAAAGGCCTACAATAATTATGGAATCAGTGGAAGAATTAATTCAGAATACTTTCTCCCCAAATAAATATATAAATAAAAAGAAAGAATAAATACTTGTCGCAACAGTGACGTATAGTAGCAGCCATGTTGCTTAGCCCTCTCTCTCATCTTTTTTTTCTCTCTCTCTCTGTCGTTTGCATCAATGGTGTTAACTTTTATAATTAAACGGCTTTTTCCGTCATCATGCTATTTTGTGATTCAATAAACTGTTCAAATTGCTTGTGAAAAGAGTATGGCAAGATATCATAGGTTATTTTGTATAAGTATGCAAATATTTCACGATTCAACTGCTAATAATAATAATAATTCTACTGCTAATAATTATAATTCACTGCTAATGATTATAATTCACTGCAAATAATTATAATTCACTGCAAATAATCCACTCACTGCTAATAATTATGATTCACAGCAAATATAATTCATTGTTAATAATTATGATTCATTGCTAATAATTATGATTCATTGCTAAAGATTATGATGTATTGCTAATAATTATACTTCATTGTTAATAATCACGATTCATTAATATATTTCACTGCTAATAATTATGATTCACTGTTAATATGATTTATCACTAACATAATACAATACAATATGCTATCATGTGTTGTTTAATATTAATAAAGGCTAAATAAAATATGAAAGAAGAAAACACCAAGAGATATATTTACAAGATTTATTTCTGTATGTGCAGTAAAGATGAATAATAATGTCATAGGAATATAATATTATACTGCAATAATGTAATACCGTTCTGCTGCGGTGCAAATCTCAAGCACTTTCCATCGTATGCAAGAACGTCTGTGGTGTTGACGATGCCTTGGTACCGGTACGATGGCTCTGTTGTCTGAGCCGTCGTACCGGTACCACGCCATCGTATACACCATGGATGTTCCTGAATACGGCCCTGTCTCCGTCATCTTGAAGGAAATAAACAAAATACAAGCCTAATAATAACTTGCACAAAAAATTAAATACAAGCCTAATAATATTAACTTGCACATAATCTTACTTTAGTGCAATGAATAAGATATAATTATTTATTGTAGGTAAATTTTATGCAAGTCATTTTATTTATATATCAGTAATGGTCATAAAACACATTATTTAATTTATTTTTAAAAGCCACGGATAATAAATTTTGAAACATTCCATTGTACGCAAAAACCCGACGATGACTTAAAGTTAAAGTTACAGGGTTTTAGTTCTGGTAACGATACTACCGACATTGGTAACGATACTACCGATATTGGTAACTATGCTACCGATATTGGTAACGATACTACCGACATTGGTAACTATGCTAACCGATATTGGTAACTATGCTACTGATATTGGTAACGATACTACCGACATTGGTAACTATGCTAACCGATATTGGTAACTATGCTAACCGATATTGGTAACTATGCTACCGATATTGGTAACGATACTATAACCCCATAGACACACTACACACCGGTCGTACCAATACTATGCCATCGTCAATACCATGGGTTTTTTTTCTAGCATAACACCCGATACACAAGATAATAATAGTTTATGATTACCAAATTTTATTATTACATTTTATGAAGTCATTTAATGAAGTCATAAAAAACAATATTTAATTTATTATTAAAAGCCATGAAAAAAAAATTTGGGAAAACTTGAACATTATCATAATTCAAATCATGGCAGCATGATTTTTCTCTCTGTATATATATATTTTTTAAGTAAATTCATTGAAACAAGTAATTTTATTATAATTCACTATATACATGTTTTATCATTATTGTATTACTGTAGTTAGTTAGCACATCCAAATGTACTAATTGATAGGTATGTACTAATATCTTTATGTACACCTGAATAGTACTCTTCCTATAACAGAATTATTACAAGTAGGACAGGTACAGTGGTGGACAAAAGTTTCAATACACATAAGGAAACTCTTAAAAACATGTTTTCATGTTGTCATGCGATGCGTTTGTTTTGAATAGTGAGTTAGTAGCTGTTTGTAGATGTGTGTGTGTGTGTGTGTTTGTTATTGTTTTGATATGTACGCGTGTGTGTGTGTGTGTGTGTGTTTGTTATTGTTTTGATACGTACGTGTGTGTGTGTTATTGTTTTGAATAGTGAGTCGGTAGCTGTTTGTAGATGTTTGTGTGTGTGTGTGTGTGTGTGTGTTAGTATTTTAAATGATGAGTCAGTAACTGTTTGTAGATATGTATGTGTATGTGTATGTGTATGTGTATGTGTGTGTGTGTGTGTGTATGTGTGTGTGTGTGTGTGTGTGTGTGTGTGTGTGTGTGTGTGTGTGTGTGTGTGTGTGTGTGTGTGTGTGTGTGTGTGTGTGTGTGTATGTGTGTGTGTGTGTGTGTGTGTGTGTGTGTGTGTGTGTGTGTGTGTGTGTGTGTGTGTGTGTGTGTGTGTGTGTGTGTATGTGTGTGTGTGTGTGTGTGTGTGTGTGTGTGTGTGTGTGTGTGTGTGTATGTGTGTGTGTGTGTGTGTGTGTGTGTGTGTGTGTGTGTGTGTGTGTGTGTGTGTGTGTGTGTGTGTGTGTTATTGTTTTGGATAGTGAGTCAGTAGCTGCTTGTAGTAAATTAAGAGGATGCAGCTTTACCCACAGCTAACAAACAGAGGGAAGCTATCAAACGTATACAAGAGTCACCACCCCAATGTCAATGTTGATTATATTACTGTCCACAACCGTACATTTACTTAGTGACCTGGTGCATAGCATGGGCCAAGTAGTCAACATTGGTGGATGCAATACCAGCCACTGATATACGTCCATCCTTAGTGAGGTACACAGAATGTTCCTTGGTCAGCTTCTCAACCTGTAAGGATATAAACAATAATGTAGACCTTCTCTTGGATATACAGTGAATAAATACTTGTATCCATCACTACAGTACTTCATTTTATACTCAGACATTCATCTGTCCAGAGGTGGCTGACTTTATACTCTGTGAATATTATCCATCCCACACACGGCTACAATAAACATTGTTGTAGGATCTGGTCACTTTATATTGTATTTAATGACATCTGTCCACACGGAGTAAAAATACACATGAGGTGTACTGTAACAGCAGGATATATATTTTTTTTCACTGGTGTATGGACCACCAACACACAGGGAGTACATTACCCTTTGTATACATCAGTATAAACTCCCTCCCCCCCTTATGGTGCCTTATATATACTGGTGTGTGGACCACCAACACACAGTGGTGTATTATTCCTTTGTATACATCAGTATAAACTCCCTCCCCCCTTATGGTGCCTTATATATACTGGTGTATGGACCACCAACACACAGTGGGTGTATTATTCCTTTGTATACATCAGTATAAACTCCCTGCCCCTTTATGGTGCCTTATATATACTGGTGTGTGGACCACCAACACACAGGGGAGTACATTACCCTTTGTATACACCAGTATAAACTCCCTGCCCCCTTATAGTGCCTTCAGTACTGGTGTCATGGAAGGTACTGACCCACTTGTACCTCTTGTGGTAATGTGGACTTGGGTCTGGGATCAAACACCTTCCCCCACAATGATGCCCCCAGACTCCCTGGTGTAGTAAGCTGTGGTTCCATTACCCTGGGATGTACTTCAGTAGTCCACACATATAGGGACATACAGACTCCCTGGTGTAGTAAACTGTGGTTCCATTACCCTGGGATGTGTTATGGTAGTCCACACATATAGGGACATACAGACCATACTGAATATAAGGCCCCCAGACTCCCTGGTCCAGTAAGCTGTGGTTCCATTACCCTGGGATGTGCTTCAGTAGTCCACACATATAGGGACATACATACCATCCTTTATTTTAATTAGTCATTTCACTGTGACCACACTGTACCAAGGGGTCTGTGGGGCAGAACCAACAATTTTTTTCCCAGGCTTTTGTTATTCATTACCATACACACCATACATACCTTGTCTTTATTTCCATCCTCTCCCCTCTCCTTTCCCTTCCCTTCCCTCTCTCTCTTCATTTCCTCTCCCCTTCCTTCCTTAGTCTTCCTCTCTCCCTCCCATCCTTCCCCTTCCTTCCTTCCCTCCCATCCTTCCCCTTCCCTCCCTCTCTCTCTCTCCCATCCTTCCCTAGTCTTCCTCTCCTTCCCTCCCTCTCTCTCCCTTCCCCCTATCTCTCCTCCTCCCCTCCCCATCCTTACCCTTCCTTCCTTCCCTCCCTCTCTCTCCCATCCTTCCCCTAGTCTTCCTCTCTCCTTCCCTTCCCCTAATCTCTCTCCCCTTTCCTCTCCTCCCTCCCCCTTCCTACTCTCTCTCCCTTCTCATTCCTCTCACCTGTTGCGGAGTCATGCCAGTGAAGCAGAACATTCCAATCTGTTCAGTAATGTGTGTCCAGTTCCTCACAGACCCTTCCTTCTCCAGGTTGGCCTTCAGTTTACTACGCATGGCTATGATCCGGTCGGCCATCCCCTTCACATCGTTTAGCCATATTGAACTGTTTAAGAAGAGGGAAAAATTATGCCCTTCACATCGTTCAGCCATATTGAACTGTTTAGAAGAGGGAAAAATTATGCCCTTCACATCGTTCAGCCATATTGAACTGTTTAGAAGAGGGAAAAATTATGTCCTTCACATCGTTTAGCCATATTGAACTGTTTAAAAAGAGGGAAAAATTATGCCCTTCACATAGTTTAGCCATATTGAACTGTTTAAAAGAGGGAAAAATTATGCCCTTCACATCGTTTAGCCATATTGAACTGTTTAAAAGAGGGAAAAATTATGCCCTTCACATCGTTTAGCCATATTGAACTGTTTAAAAGAGGGAAAAAATTACTGATGTGATTTGCTATATCTTAGAAGAGAAATATTTTATTGGTGTGATCTCTCATTTGCTTGAAGAGAAAGAATTATTACCGTTTTTTTTATAAGAGAAAAAATTATGTGATTTGTCATTTATTATAAGAGAAAGAATTATTACCGTTTTGTTATAAGAGAAATAATTATGTGATCTTGCCATTTGTTAAGAGGAAAATAATTATATGATCGGCCATATCTTAGAAGAGAAAGATTTTATTGATGTGATTTGTCATTTGTTTGAAGAGAAAGAAATGATTACTGTGA